>RJWT010041568.1:0-12300 GCA_004365215.1 Cuniculus paca
GGGGAGGTGGCCAGGGTGAGAACAGGATCTCCCTAAATTGACCCTGTCAGCTCCGGAGGCACTGAGGACCCCAAAACCAGGTGCAGGAAGAGGAGGAAAAGGGAAAATCAGGTGAGCAGAGGCGCTGGACAGAGAGGCAAGGAGAGGATCAGAGAGAGGGCTCCAGCGGGGTGCAGAACCCTGACCATGAGCTGGGAGGGCAGGGAAGTTTCTAGGCGTGGGGTCCAGCTTCTCTCAGCGGAGATGCTGCAGCTGCCTCCCAGCTGCAGCTGACCACGCTCTGCAGGCTCTTTACCCGTGCGCTGACCAGAGTAGCTCAGTTTCCTCCCAGCCTCCATGCAGACCGGGCCTCCGGGTTGGAGCTCCCTGAGGCCTTCTCCTCTCTGCCTTTCTCCTGCCCTCAGTTACTCAGCTGCCCTGCAGAGACACCCATCATTGCGGTCTCTTCCCGTCCTTTCCTGAAAGCCTCTCATTTTCTTCTCAGGTGTCTCTTGAGTTCTCTTTCTATTCTGTTTTCTCCAAAGCCCATTTTAGGTCCTCCAGTTTTTAATAACCATGCACAAGATGAGCCTCATGGGGCCCAACCAGTGTGTCAGCATTTGCCACCCTTGGTCCACATGGCCCTGGTAATCAATCCTCTTTGCGTGTTACAGGTTTTAGTTGAATAAGAGACCAAGTTAGAGGATGAGTGAATAGCTTGGTGATACTAATAAAGCTTTGTAGTTAGATAAACAGCATGTCCCAGGTTCTCTCCTGTCACCTCACCTGGATGTCTCATCTCTTCCTGTTAGAGAACCTCTCCTAGTTCTTTTCCGTGGATGACATTTTATGAGATTTGCAGTTAAAGTGCTTACTGATCATTTATAGAGATAATACCCAAAACATTAAATCTTAGCTGCTCACCACACAATAGCTTTTCAAAAGACAAGTTTTAAGTGGAGCAATGATAACACTATTTTCTTTCATTTTAATCTTGCAAACTCTACTTAGTAGTTCACTAAAATTTTCCTTTTTTATAAAGAAAAAAAAAACCCAAACTTTATGTCAGTAATAGAGTTTACCTCTCACTATAAAATATTTAAGTGTCTTAGTTGATCATAAATAGTGAAATAATTCTTACTTATTAATTTGCTAAAATTTCTTTTGGTCTGGAAGGGTAGCTTATAGTTTCTATAGGTTTAAGGAAATCAGCTTTCACAGCTTTAGTTTCTTCAATTCAGCAGGAAAATCACAATATTGATACTGTATATAAAAAGGAGTCAAACATTGATTACACAAAAACCTTGCTGTTCAATACACCTGCAATTAAAGAACTTAGGGGCCCATGCGAGAAGCACTCAAATAGCGTCATTGCATGTGATACCGCACTGTGTATGTACCGTAACACAGGTTCTAGAGGTAGTGCATAGACTTATTATTCTGAGCTCTTTTCCTGATTGAGATATCCTTTCATTTGGCGTGGAAGAATAAATAATTGTGTTAACCAAGAGCAGTATCATAGTATCTGTATTCAAATAGTCAAACCTTCTGCAGATCAATAAGCAAAAGATTAAGAATACAAGGAAAAATGGGCAGAACACATGAAAAGTTGTTTTGCATACACCCAGAGGTACAGTGTGTGTGCGCTCATGACCACAAACACATCTACCAGCAGACATGTAGATCAAAACATTTGTATACCCTTTCCCACACTTTTTTCACTTAAAAATATGCTATTTTTTTCAAAGTTTTTTCTTTTGGGGTGATTTTGACATTTGCCTTGAATCTATTTGACTGTACATTGATTTGCCAGTTTTCAGGAGCCTAGATTCTGTATTCATTTGTTGAGTACTTTTGACTGCTGGATTTGGTACATGAAAATATATTCAGAAGTGTTTGTCCTGTGATTGAGCTGTACCTGTAGCCCAAAGCAGCTGCTTTGGAACCTTGTCCTTACAGTTGCTCTGGACGTGAAGAAAGGACAGATACTTTCTGTTAAGAATAAGTTGAAGACCTTTTCCTCCAGTAGTAAACTTCTGACCTCAACTTTGCAGGCACTGACCTGCACTATCATAAAATAATTCTTCTGAGTTGACTTCTGCAGTTGTTATGACTTACTTTACATGTAAATGACAGTAAATTCACAATGACTTTTCTAGAAGCTTCTACAGTCACTTAAGAGCAGTGGGAACATATACTTTAAGTGATAGAAGGACATGTGAGTCTAACAGCACTGACCTGGGAAGGTGTCTGTCCACTGACAGCCAAGGCTTTAAGCCGAGGCCTGGTTCCAGAGAGAGAGGAGATACACTTCAGTATGACCTAGAGGCTGGGTGACTCCTGCTTCATTTCCAGGTTGGCTTATTGAACAGAAATGCCTCTGTGACTTTTTCAAGTTAACTGAATGACTCCTACAAAGCTGCCTCCATATAACTTTGTAAGATGGTGCCTTAGGTGCTCACATACAAATAAATATGCCCCCTTGTAGATCTAATAGATGATTTAATGAGCTAGAATAGATTTCTATCCTACTTTATCAGCATCGAGACAGAGACGGAACCATCCAACTAGGCTACCAAATATGTGTCTGTAAGATTCTGTATTGCCTGTGTCAGCTTAGAATAAAACCTTGGGTAGGGGAGAAGGAAAGTGGACAGGAAAACATTTGAAAAATCAAAGGTTTAAAGCATAAGAAAACGGAAAATGGGTTGCACATAGTGGCAGGTGGTTGAAGAATACGATACAGGTTTAAGATAAATCTATCCTTCATACAGCTATGTAATACTTTGTGTACAGTCCAATAGAGCCTCCAAATCTTTCACAAGGGATTGCAGTAAAAGGCAGAAAGGAAACCCAGAGCAGATTAAATCAACCTCCGGATATATCTGCAAAGTCTCCAAATAAGCCAAAGGACCATTGCAAATGGGATTTGGGGATTTCATGAATGAAATCCAAATGTGGTCTTTGTTAAATAGAGGCATAAGACTACAGACACCAAAAAATGAAATGCTAAATTATTAATATGCATGGGTTAGATTTGGCCCCAGGGATCTTAGATCAAATATAACTGGATTTACATCGCTTTAGGAAAACTGTAAGGCAATATTTAGAAAAAAATTAGACAGTTACAGTCAGCATTTCAATTTGAGAAATAGTGCTGTGGTTCTAATGAGCAGATGCTCATCAATGGCTTGAGAGACCTGCTGCAATTAAAAGATGTTTTGAGGTGGGAGGGGACCATTCAACCATGCGTCGCCTGACAGGTCTACCTTGGCTGGCTTTCCGCAAGACAGATGCACTAGCTGTTCCCTAGTCTGTGCGGCCAGCCATTCACTTGGCGGCAGTCCCTCCAACAATCAATAACTTACAAGACCGGGTTTGGGAGCAGATCTGCATGTCGCTTTTCTAATACAACCGAGACCTGATGTGTCACTGCGGTGATATGAACATGCCCGATATCAAGATGAGCCCTGGTGACTTTGCAGGAGAAAGACAAAGCCCAGAGTGGGACTCAGGAGGACTTGAACTCGGAGGATGCTGTGTCATTGAGGCACATGCGCTGATCTACGCATGTGTAGACCCAGATTATAGATATAGGGATATAAAGCTCTTTAAGGGGGAGATATCTGCTTTTAGACTGCATGGTTCATTATCAGTGGTGTCTAGAAGGACACTAATTTTATTTTTTAAAAAATTCATGGAGGAGGAAGCAGGTGCATTGTGAGTGGGGAAGAGGCGCTTTGAGACCCCACGTTGTTGACTGCGGGCACAATTCCATTTGACCGCTCTCCCGGCTCCGTGCATTTCCTTTTCTTTCTTCATTTCTCTTCAGGTCAGAGGCTGGCGGCATAATTAAAATTTGAATTATTTATGAAGAGCCATTAAAGTGGGTGGCTTGTAGATTAGTCAAAGACAGCAGAGCTGAAGCTAAGCTGCATTTCTCTGACTCTTTCACAATAAATGATACCTTGATAATCATGCCCTGGAAAAAAAAAAAGCACCTGGAATCAGAGCTTTTAAAGGAAAATTCTATAAAATATTGTGACCACTTATACTGAAGCAAACCTGTGTATCTATAATCATCCTAATGTACAAAAACCTATCTTTTGTGTGTGCATGTATACATAAAAGCTACCTTTCTGCCAACAATTCATTAATATTGAATAGAAATGTGATTACCAAGGGGAACGAGTTTTTGTAGATACAGAGATATGACTAGGACTATAAATACACACACATGGGTGTCATTAAATGTACATTTTCTGTTTGGACGGGGACATTGACGTAGTTCTGAAACATCTGTCACCAGCATGTTGTGGGGGAAGCCGAAGAGGTGGGAATGGGTATTTGTTTTCTCAGAATCATTAGGATCTGTAAACACGTGCATCATTTTTTAAGCCTGCCAATTAGAATGAGTTTATGGGCCTAATGCAATTTTTGAAAACAGTGAGAGCCTACATAACAATGTTAAGCTAGGATATGCTCCACATTTTTCAGGGAGGGGAAAACGCCTCATGTTGTGTGCTTATTTAGACTCTTATCCTTGTCTTTGGTAGGAAAACTGCACATTGTGACCTGTTTCAGTTTGTAGAGTCTGCATAAGGCTTTTTCTGTTTTGTTTGACACACCCATGCAGATTTTATTCACATTAGTTGGAGGAAAATCAAACACACCCTTCCATCCCCTACCATTTTCTTCCTGTCAATGGAAAATGGCCAGTATTGGTGGGTAATGATTCTGATGCCACCAGAACTGAAGAAGCTAAATATACTCATATGATTACTTTCATTTATAGCATGTCTGTTTTAAGAGGTCTCTAAACAGAGTACATGATTGCAGTATTGAAATAATCACTACCATGTAATATTTTTAAGTCATATATTGGGTGAATTTTCACACCTTGGGGAGAAAGGATTATCTTCCATTTGGCCCTGGTGGGATTGCCAATAATAATGCTGATGATGTTGGAGATCATAGTATTAATGACTGCACACAGCCCTGGCTACATGGCAGCTGTTATTCTAAATGCTGTATATTTATGCATTCCTTTAATCTTGACATCAGCTCTGTGACATACTGGCTGTCATTACCTCAGTTGTATACACCAAAATCAGAATCCAGAAAACAAAGCAGAGAAAGATGCAGCAGCTTGCTGAGGCTCAGGCTCCTGTTAGATGCTGGCGTCAGTGTCCAAACCATCCCTCAGCAGTTGGACGCTGGAGCCTGCGCTCTCACTACAGGGTGTGCAGTGACAGGGTCACGTGAGAACAAGCGACCCAGCTAGGCCGCAGCCCACAGCTCTTCATCATTCTACCATCTGTGCTCCTGCATGACTCTAATGACTATGTCTTTCCACTTTCTTTGTAGTCTGTATTGCTTTCAGGAATGAACGTAGTATGTAAAGAGTTCTGACAGTCATTTCGCCTTTAACCACTAGGAGAACAAAGGTCACATCGCTAGAAACTGTGCTTTGATCCAGTTCTGGTCCTCATGGTCATCAGAGCTGTTCCAAGCCTGGTGGCACATTTCCCCACAGATCTTTGTAAGAACTGGATAGTTTTATATCTTATGCTATGAGATGTCCCTAAGGTGCTCTAAATATTTATTCAGATGCTACACATCTGCTGTTTGCAAGCAGAACACCTCTGTGTTTTGAGATCTTTGGTGCTCTGCAGATTTCTAGAGTACTCTCCCTTTCAGTCTCTGATCGCTCTCATTCCGAGGAGGAGAGACCTGGATGCCGCCTCAGAAGGCTGGAAGACTATCATGGCCAGTTGCAGAAGATGCCAAACGTTAAACTCTGCGACTGCATAGCTTCCGTTCGAGCTTAGGGTGGGAGCCTTGGCAAGGCAGCTGTCTTACTACAGAAAAATTACAGAGGTTCAGGTTCAGGGTTTAGGTTCCTCCGTCACAGTCCACACACTCAATAGCATGTGATGGTTGTGTGCGTACTCACAAGAGGACACTGATTACCTGTGCTTCTCAGTACAATTTACAACTACTTTTCTGTCTCACCACCTAAGCAATTCGCGCGGAGGCCACGCAAATGGCCTTTCTTGGCCGGAGCGCCTGGTTTGCTGCTGTTTCAGCTCCAGACTCCATTTGTGCCGCGCTCCCTCCAGTCTCGGGACAGAGGTCCCGTGTGTCGCTGAAGCTAGCGTACTCACCTGCTCTCCGAGGCACTGGCTTCTGCTGCTTCTCCGCCGGGCGCCCTCCGGCAGCCCTTGCTGCTTTCCTTCTCTTCGAATCTTCCGCTTTCCTGGCTCCCGCCTCAGAGCTCACGGTTTCTAAGCGCTCTCCTTGCTTCCATTTCAGATGAAGCTACAAACAAAATAGATATTCTTAAGCTCTGCCTTCTTCTTTGAGCTAATGTGTTTCTTCTTTCTTTCCCTTAAAAGACAAGCTAATGCCTGCTTCCTGACTCCATGACAGTGCATTGTTTGCAGATGTGTGGCTGCTGTGTAGATGACCCAGAATTACTCCCCCTCGCGCACTTCATTTCCTAACGCAGGGGCGATTCAGCACCACGGGATGGAGAGCAGATGTGCTCCTGGCTGCTCTGTTGGCAGCTGTTTTGGGGTTTACCTAGTGGTGGCATGCAAAACTTATACTGATGAACCGGGAACTTTTAAACTTGTGATCTCACTGTCTCAGTGCCCGTCTTCGCGTTCTGGGCCTTACCACACTGGCTTCGAATCAAAACAAGGAGTGCGACCTGATTCAGCGGATTGAACTGCCTGTGGTGAATGGAAATCGAGACACATACGGGTTTTCCCCGGGAAGGGGTGACGGCGCGGCTGTTTCCAGTGTCGGGACCGGGCGATGTAGCGGCTGGTGTGGCTGGTGCAGCCGGCTGTGAGCTTGGAGTCGGAACCTGTCCCAGTTCTCTGCCAGTGGCGCCCGGTGCTGGTTCTCTGGGCTGCAGTGCCTGATGCAAGCTGCCGTCCTGAGTCTGCAGGAACCGTGAACTGCTTTTTTTTTTGAAAGAAATTTACAGAAGCTTCATTCTTGGGAAAGCATTAACACTTGGTGCTCATACAGAAAGTGAAGACAGAGCGGTGCAATCTGCCCAGTGTTGGCAGCGAGCAGACCCCTCCCCGCTGTAAGGACCCGAGTTAGGCCCGTTCAGCTTCAGCGCGGACTTCATCTCTAGTGCAGGCTTGGAACTTGCTGTGGGTGTTTAAAACTTCTCAATGGGTAGTAATACGTGTTATTTTTTGTGATGATAATGTAATCAGAGCACAGTAAGGAATTCTTTTGGGAAAGATATCTTACTTGAAAATTGTTACTTTAAATTTTAAGTACCTTACAGATTCAGATTATTTCACTCTTCTTTGGTCAAAATGATGTGATGCATAGAAAATAATGTGATCGTATTTACCTTCTCATGGGTGGTTTAATTAAGGGCCTTCCTCCTCAAGATTTCACTTATCAGTTAAAGGGTTTCTATTGAGAACAGTAAACCTACCATGAAAGATTCAGCAGTTCCTTAAAAACATTTCTCATAGTTCTACAGTACTCCCTTGGATTCCCTTTTTGATGTGTAATTGCATGAATAACATATTGTTGCATGGCTGTATTTTCTTGTGTACCTGTGGCGTTCAGTAGTGACACATTTTATATGTTCAATTTTGCTTTATGGCCAAACTTAATACAATATTTTGCACAGTGAATATTAGATATAATAATAAAGGCACACAGTGAGAACACATCTGCTCATTTGTGCGCTCCACCTAGTCAGTCCCTGGCCACTAGTGTTGAAGTGTCACACAAGAACCTGGAAAGATCACGCTGATATCAAACTGACGAGGTTGCACAGACAGGTGCCCACCCTGGGAGACCAAAGCAATGCCATGTCATCCAGAGTGGCTGCCGGGGACGTGAATGAGGGTGATGCTCGCAGCATGAAAGGACTGCACAGGAGGCAGCTGGTCAGCTGTTCAAGTGAAACATGGAGAGGTCAGCGAAAGCCGAGGCTGCTGCCTGGTCAGGGCTCACCAGTAGAGAGGGCCGTTCGGCCCCTGGTGCTCCACTGGAGAGACTGCTCCTGCCATCGGCTGGGCTAATTGTTTGCTTTACCTGTTTGATGCATTGGAGACTTCTTGTTTTAATTACATCCTCACATTCCACTTTCTGTTAATCATTTGGCATCTGGTTTTTTTGTTGTTGTTGTTGTTACCGGGGATGGAACTCATGACCTCGCGCTTGCCAGGCAGGCGCTTGTGCCGCTGAGCTAAATCCCCAGCCCTCGTTTGGCCTCTTAAGCAGTTCTGACTACAGGGAGACCATGTTGTGCAGGTTTGGACGTCTTATGGCAATCGAGGAAATAAGTTGCTCATAAATAATTGGCAGTTTTGTATCCTAGCAAAATCCTGTGGACTGGGTTGACTTTTTTTCCAGAACGCGCTCTTCGAATGTGCTGGAAGGATGCTGTGGTAACAGGCAGGCGTGAAGTTTGTATTCTAGAGAGGACAAGCAGGCGTGAGAAGACACATTGAGAAAACTCCAGGGAAGGAAAAGGGCACAGTGGTGTCACACAGTGACTGGGTGAGGGAGGGGGCGCTCGGAGGGAGACTCGGGAAGAGATGTGGGGCTCGAAACTGAGGCCCAGGAGAGAACTGTTTTTCCGCTGGAGGAAAGCAGGTGTGAGGAGCAGGCCAGTTTCAATGTAGGAGGAGGACAGGAGGCTGAAGAACCAGGGCGGGGTGAGACGAAGCAGGAGCCTGTGGAGGGGTGGGTTTTGATGTTTTTCAAATGCAAGAGATGTGTAAAGTGTTATGTTCAGCCCAAGAGAGGGATCCACCCCGTGGTACTGAGGAATCCAAACTCTCAATCTGGAAAGCTGGAAGCTCGATTTAGGAAAGCAGGGAGCTAATCAAGGGCTGAATTCTACTGGACAATCTCATAAAGCCAGTTTTTCTCCCAGATGTTCCTGCAGGCATTTTCTGTTGACGACAGCAAAGAGATGCCTGGTAGGTAGTATGTAATATACGACTTCTGCTAACTGTGGCTTAAAAGCATACAAGTGGTACCATATTGCTGACTCTGAAAGATGATTTGCTTATTTGGGCAAATAGATTTCCCCCAACTTAGAGTGGCCTAAGTGCTTTTACTGCTAGGGCTTAAAAGCAATCCTTTCTCCTCCCACTAGGAGTTTCTACATAAGAGACCCTAAGAGTTCAGACAGAAATAGTACCCTGACCCTTAAAGCCTACTAATGGTAACTAGATGGGTGGTGAAGGATGTATTCATTAATTTAATTGTGCTAATGACTGCATAATATATATGTCTATCATATCCAATGTATGCTTAAAATATACACAGTTTTTATTTGCTAATTATACCTTAATACAAATGGAAGTAAAAAGAAATTATGGGCTAAGACAAACGGGAGTTTAAAGAAAAATGAACCAATACGAGGTATGTTAGAAGCAAGCAACCTTTCACGGCTCTTTTTTTTCCCCCTGTTAAGCACATTTTGCTTGTAGTGTAATCACTTTTGGAAAGACAGACTAGGAATTAACCGAGCTAAGTCTCCTCAATAGGATGAGGTCAGAGGAGAGAGGACGGTTTCTTTCCAAACCCTTTGTGATGTGTAATTTGCTTTTCATGGACCCTTACTTAGCAGGTAGTGAAGCAAAAATGTGTTTTGCATTTCTTTAATAAACTGGAAGAAAAGCTGCATGAATAATCTGTTGGCAGCATCGGCTTTCAACATGGGTTTGCTTTTCAATCAGGATAGATATATTCTCAAGCACAGAGGTCAGTTGCTGTAGAAAATCAAGCTTCTTCCCCTCAAACCTGGCGCCTAAAGGTAGTTTAACCTCATGTTGCTTAGCCATATGAGAACTAACTTCAAGATTCGATTCCTTCAGGAAATCTGCTTTAAAACCTTGAAGTTCTTAGGGAAAAAATACCAACTATATTTATTGATATTTTAAAAATCATGTGATGACACATATTCTATGGAACCGTTGATTTTATTTATTAAATCCTTTATTCTCATGCTGATAGTCGCTCTGTTTTCATGACTGATACGCACAACATATAAATGACAATGAATGAACTCTTTTTGAGATGCTATGACAAAATACCTGAGGTTGTGAGTGTCTTAGTTACTTCCTTCATCACTGAGATTCCAGCCCCAACACCACAACTTAAAGGAGGGACCATTAAATTTATTATGTAGCAAATATCATGTAAGATTTTTCATGAAACACCTTTTAAACAAAAATGTCTATTTATGATGCCAATATTTCAGATTCCTTTTTGTTGCATTTTCACATATTTATTGGTCTCTTTTAGACTTCTTTTCAACATGAAGCCACCTTCCAGAGTTAATAACTTTTATTGTTCTGTCCTTGGTTAATATTCCTGAACACTGTATTGTATGTGAAATGTAAGAGTGCCATGTTTCTCTCTTCCATGGAACGCTTTCGTAGGCAAACTCAAGACGTTTACACTTCGTACCTCACTTCCTGCCTTCATCGATTCTGCCCTCTTTCCAGCTGTCTTCCTGCTTTAGGTTCTTGCTGCCCTTGGATTGCTTAGACTTTTTCCATATTACCACTGCCAGCTTCTGGGGTACTGGGAACTCTTTATAAGAGATTCTTTCTAGGCTCTTCTTGTCCTGACCAAAGCATTACACAAAACAGGTTCAAGAGGTAGCGAGGTTTTACATTTATGAAAGGATGGAAAAGAAAAGAAACATGTTTTGCACAGCGAGTGTGGGCCAATTAAAAGTAGGAAAAAAGTACGCTGTGCAGGGTGAGCAAAGATCACTGTGAAAGAGAGTACAGCAGCCACGAGTACCTGACTTCTGTGTCTCCCACTCCTCGGCCAACCTCAGGTCTGGGTCCTCCTGTCACAAACCTGCTAGAGTTCCTGAGAGAAACATCCAAGATAACACTCTGATTAGTCCCCAGTGCAGGGCTTGGGAATATATCTTCTGGATCTCTGTGATTGGCAAATCATGTCCGCTTGCCCAGCCAGTTTTCCACACCCTAATCTCCTGCCTCACTTCTGGTTGTCCTCATCACTCTATGCCAGTCTCCTCAGTCATTTCCATTCCCTTCATTATCAAATCCATGTTATTTTGAAAGTCGGAACAGAGCCTGCCTTCAGCTCGGCCCTCTGCATGCTGCTGTTTTACCCCTTCCTCTCTGTCACCCAGCCAGTTCCCTCCTTGTTTGCATCCTGTGCCAGCCTTTGCGTACACTTGTATTCTTCTGCTACTTAACTGCCCATCCGTAAAAGTGAGCTGTTTTCCATGAAACCACCCCAAATTATAGTGTTTCTTATCTATTTCCAGCCCAGCCTTCCAGATATTACCATTTTCACCTGGATTAACCATTTCTCCTTTCTGCATAAGCAGTGTGCCTCTTAGCACAGTGCTATGGTATAATACCTAATAGTTTCTATCACTGTGAGGTCAGCAATGCTATATCTACTGATGAGTACAGCTGACATTCAACAGCTGCATACTTCACAACTGAGCCGTAACTACATGTTTCATTACAGGAGCTGGGCAGATGATGGCCTGTCAGGAAGGCCAGGCTACCTGCCAGTTTTCAAATCCTGGCCTTATTACTTATTACCTCTTAGTACCAGGAAGTAACTTAACCTCTCTTTGCTTCACTTCCTGATTGGAAAACTGAGTATCATGAAATAAGTACCTCATACCATAGTTGTAAGGGCCACACAAAGTGGTTTGCAAGATTCTTGGCGTAGCATGAGTGTTCAAGTAATTGTTGACACTTGTTTTTATTGTAAAGGGGGACACTTATCAAAATTCAGGACCTATTTCACCTTTCCTGAAGGATCTTACATTTCTCATTTAAACAAGTAAATAGGATAAGGATACCTCAAAAGCAGTCACTGCTGTGCTAATAATTAAAATATAGTAAATTACAGATAAAAAATGAAGAGCATTCAAATTCTGGTAATGAAAGGGACATAAAGCATACAGGGAGAAAATGATGATTCTCTAAGCTTTTTGCCTTCTAGGTTCTTTGTTGTTCTGCCACTGTTAAAAAAAAATCCTCAAAGGTTACCATCAGGAAGCTAGGAACTTGCATTCCCTGTCCTGCCCTTCTGGTCTGCATCATGGGGCTGGACTACTGGATAGGTCCTAACTGGGAAAGATTTCAATGATTCTAGTGTACGGCATGCAAGAAAATCTAGTTGCACATCACAATGCTATTACATTATACTTTCTGATGATTGTGCATATAGTTTCATGTAAGCATCTCATTTGATGTACAGTACAATCAAATGCACAAGTTGTATGTGTGATACGCAGTGGATTTTTGACAGATCCTT
>RJWT010041569.1:0-12294 GCA_004365215.1 Cuniculus paca
TTTCCATTCATCTACCCACCCATACTGATTTTTACAGAGACTTATCAGTGTGCACTTGGCCTTTGCTGCCACTAGACAGCGGTGAGCAAAACCCAGGGCTGTGTCATCTCATCTTTGCCAGTGCAAAACGGAAATTTCACTTTTGTTCACACGGCAGGAAAAATATGCTGCAAAATAATTTAAAATAGTGTTTTCTTCTCATGTCTCTCCTCCTCCTGGCTTTTTTGGTTTGCTACAACAGTAGCAAAAGAAAATGAAGAAATATTAAACTTTTAAGTTGTTAGCATATCTTTACTATTCATCTTTATATGGTATGCAAGATCAGTTAAAATACAAATATAAAGGTGAGTGCACACAGCTGTTATCCCAACTACTTGAGAGGCTGAGGCAGGAGGATCCCAAGTTTGAGCCCTGACTGGGCAATTTAGCAACACTGTGTCAAGATAAAAAATAAGAAGAACAGGAAGGGAAAATTTCACTTCTTGTTTTGAGACAGGATCTCCCTAAGTTGTGCAGGCTGGACTCCAACTTGGGATCCTCCTGCTTCAGCCTCTCAGCATCTGGGGGTGATCAGCCTGCGCCACCAGGCCCGGCTCTACCTGTGCTGTCCTCGCTTGGTGTCATTTTCGGCGTCCGTAGTTGGTTAATGCAGGGAGTGGCAGGAGTAAGAGGGGAAGGCCAGGGCTCCCGGCCCACCTGTGTTTTGTAGAACATTTGTAGCCTCCTTTCTGCACTTGAAGCATGCTCTGGTCAAGTGGAAAATGTGACCTCCCCTGCGGTTGGTGCCCAGCATTCTCGTTATAGACGCAGTGTAGTCACTTGTCCCCGCTGTGAGCCCCGTGGTCGGCCCGAGGTCTCTGCTCGTGTGAATGAACGGGGTGGCGAGGAAGCAGACGGGCGGATTCCTCTTTTCTACTCACTCGGGTGCGCCTCAGTGCTGTCAGACACGTCTGAGGACAGAATATTAATCATTCATGACAGCGACCACAGAGCCTTCAACCCACCTGGCCCTCTGAGCATGGGCCTGGTGCACGTGCCTGCACTGGGTGCCTAGGAAGCCAGGCCTGCCGTCACACCCCTGGTGCACCAGGGCCTTCTGTCTAGGGGAAGGGAAGGGAGGCAGCTGTAATAGTCGCTCAGGTGTCTGGGCCTTATCCTACGTGTGTGGCCATATCACCAAGGGTCTTAGCTGGGGAGGATATGCTGTCCATTTGTATTGGAACGGCCACGAGAAGGCTGAAGTGTAACGTTCTTGTCCCCTTGATTGGACAGGTCATAGAGGAATTTCACAACATATTTGGTCCAGAGCTGAAGGCAGTGACAGGGGATCCCAAGCGCATCGATGATGTCCTGTGCCGGGTGGACAGCCTGCTCACCCCCATGGAAAACCTGACCTTTGACCCCTTCAACATCAGGTCCTCCCAGTACTGGAAATACGTGATAGACGACTTCAAGATTGAAGTTCTGGCAAGTAGCACATCCGCCCACTAGGTGTTGGAGGCCGATGCTGTGTTCTCCCCATGTTAAGTTCTGCGGGCTGAGTAATGATGCTTAGTGTTTTTTTGTTCTGTTTTGAAATCACAAAAAACCAAAAAACCCACAATGGATCCTGGAGTTGCAGCTGGCCTGACATGAACAAGTTGGGTTAGCACTGGACTTCTGGTTTTTGTGAGAGTAAACTGAGGCACAGCTGAAACCACCGAGGCAGGCAGAGTCTAAGCGGTGTGTGAGGATTTATTGCAGACCTGGTGCAGCCGGGCCAAGGGCAAAAAGACCGTTTGGCCCCAAGCAAGGGGTGAGGGCATGCGTCCTAGGGGAGTTGAGTTGGGGAGGGGACATTGCCAAGGGGGTGCAGAATTTTGGGTCTCTGAGTAGGGGGTCTGGGGCTTGCTCATGGGGTGCCCTGGGGTTTGGGGGTGCTGGCAGCCACCACAGGGCTCTCCTTTTTGCTGAATCAGCTCCCTGCAGGCTGAGCTTGGTGAGGAAGCTGCTGGCTTCCTGCTGATGGCAGCACTCCCGCAGGTGTGAATAACACGTCTCTGGGGAGAGTTTCTCTCCTAGCTGGGCGGGGGTCTCGTTCAGAGACCTGACAGTTTTAGCTTCCAACCAAAGTCTAGTTCTGACCCCAATGCTGGCTATTTGTGCTTCCAGATGGTCTCAGATACAGATTGAACCCTTAGAGAGTTCTGGAAGGAACATTGTGTCCTTTCCTGCGTGGGGTTAGCGGAGAAATCCTGGGCCGGGGTCTCTCTAAGGACGCTGAGATCCGCCTGTGTACAGAAGACTCTGAAGGCTGAGGAGAGAGGCCTGAGCTTTCCGTGGACAGCTTGAGCTACAGCCAGCCCTCGGGGCGCCTCAAGTTAATGAGTCAGGGGTCCACTGTGAAACCTCCTTCTACATAAAGAGCAGTTCAGACGTGGATAAGGTGACCATCGTTTCTTTTCCAGGAGGAATAAATTTAAATTGACCCACTCACCATATCATTTCTCCAATGCTCGTTTCCTGCAATAGAAACATAAACCCCTCTATTGAAGAATTCGTAAGTCAGTTACAAATAAATCGCCCAACTCGCTTGCCCCAGGACCCCTGCCTAGGCGCCTGTGCGCCGGACTTTTCTTTCTCCCGTTCAGGTTTCCCGGTGTGCACCGCCACGCTCAGCTTGCAGCGTCTGTTTCTTCCGCTTTGGTTGTTGACAGCTTTGTTTTGCTGGAGCACATTTTTTAGTAGCTTCTTGAGAAAGGTTCCACAGGCCCTGTGCTTTGCATCTTGTGTACGTGAGTGCTGAGCTGACAGGTGCAGAAGGCAAGGTGGAAAGCTGACTTTTCTTTGTAAATCGGAAGATCTCCGCAGACGTCTAGCTTCCAAGGGTACTGGAGTCACTCGGGTTGCACTGGCGCTCGTCTGCGCCCCCTGCTGCCAGCACTAGGGTATAACTCTCCACAGCTGCAAAGTTCGCGAGAATTCCTCCACGTCGCCCCTGCTGTTTGCATCAGGTCCAGTTTTGTTTTAAAAATGTGACTTAATACTTCTACGGCTTCCTCTCCTCCTCATTTTGAGGCGGTCAGAGAGGGAGACAGAGAGGGAGACAGAGAGGTGAGAAAGAAAAGGCAGCCAATCTCCCACTTTTAATTCGATTCCAGATCCCATTAAAATGCAAGAAATCTGTCCCAGGCCATTGATTTCTGCACCCCACCACCCCCATTTCTTGCTCCTGTGTTTTTTTTTTTTTTTTTGCAAGATAATTAAAGGCCCCTGGTGCCTGTTTTTTTCCAACTTTTTATTTATTTATTTATTTTGCAGGTTATTGAGAAAGAAGCAAAAAATTTTATTGACGAGTCTTTTAAGACACTTCGATCGGCCGAAGCAGCGTTCGACATGCTTTTAAAATTCAAGCACATTCGGTCCCGGGAGGCTATTAATCGACAGATGATGATGAAATTTAATGACATCCTGGCGCAGTATTGTAAAGAGGTAACTGAAAAACCCGTAGCTGCCCAAAATTAACCAAATCATTCTATGAGCCATCTTGCGGAGGCGGGGAAGCTACGGAATTTCCTCAAAGGAGCTGCCGGGTCATACAGGTACCGCGAGCGAAGCGGGCTTGCTCGCTCGGGAGAAATTCATTCCGACCGACGCCTGTGAGGTGCGCTCCGCGCCCGTCACTGGGTGGCGCTGTGTGCCGCGGGGCTGCGGCTGCCGGGTCGTGGGTTCGGGCCCAGCCCGGGCAGTGCGGGGACCGCGGCTTCGTGAGATCCAGTCTCAAAAGTAGGAAATAAATAAATAGGCTGGGGATGTCACTTAGCGCAGAGGCATCGGGTTCCATTCCCAGTCCCAAAGAAAAAGAGAAAGAGAAGCGGAAGGAAGGGCGGAAGGAAAGAGGACGGTTCCTGCGCTGAGAGCCGCAGCACGGCGCGCCTCACGCGGGCGTCCCAGGGAGTCTGGTTCGCTCGCAAAGCCGTGCCCGGTAGTGGCAGTGGGCACAGAGACAGCGAGCGGGGAGCAAGGCCGATTCTGCCGCCGAAGAAGCCAGGGTCGCGGGAGAAAGATAACCAAGCACGCGCTCCTGTCCAAAAGGTAAACAGAGACGGCGAGAGACGGGTCCACGACGGCCCCCGACCCCCTCGGGGCCAGGCCCCGCGCTGCTGTGACTCAGCGCCGCACGCTGAGGGACCTGTCCCACCACAGGGCACTGTCCCGCGGTACGGGGGCTCCCGGGCCCAGGTGGAGGTGTCGGCACGGCTGCGGTCCCTTCTGGGATCTCCCGGGGAACCCCGGCTTGGATCTCCCCAGATCTGGGCTGGCTTTGTGACTGGAACTTTCACTCCGTGTGCGGCTGCTGCTGCCCCTTGGTCACAGATCTGGGATGAGAGGGACTCACTCGCAGGACAAGCTCCTCCATGCGTGTTCACTTCTGGCCGTACCTCGAGCAGATTTCCAGTAATTCCGTCGCGTAAGGTGCCAGGGCACCTGCTGGGTCGTTACACAGCACTGTAGTGCAGTGCCCTTGTTCTTTATTTACCTTTTTAGAAGGAATTTCCCCCTGCCATTCGGGCTGACCTTGAACTCACTGTGGAGCCCAGGTCGGCCTTGACTCATGGCAGCCCTCCTGCCTCAGCCTCCCGAGTGCCGGGATGACAGGCGTGCACCACCAGACCCAGTTAGCATTGTGTATGTTAAACCAAAGGAAAAAAAAAGACCACACGGCATAAGAAAAAGTAGCCAATGATACGCGGTCAGTAAGGGCAGTAATTTCTACCTTAGAATATTTCTTGGCGCTCCGGTTTGTGTCTTTGAAGAGTCACATCTTTACTCTCCCCTGGGCTGCCAAGGTGCTGGCCGTCGTGTTGCTGACCCCGTGGCTCTTGGGTTGCCCTGCAGATCGACATCGTCAACAGGATTTTTGTGCAGAACCTGGAGAACCCGCCGCTGTGTAAGAACCACCCGCCGGTGGCGGGTGCCATCTACTGGGAGCGCTCTCTGTTCCACCGCATCAAGCACACGGTCCTGCGCTTCCAGGAGGTGGAGGAGATCCTGGACAGCGAGCGCGGCCAGGAGGTGAGCAGGGCCCGGCCGGAGCCCTGCAGCCCGGGGCGGCCACCCCTGTGGGGGGCTCCCCATGGGAGGAGCAGGGGGGTTCAAGGCCCACCTGCACTTCCGGGCGTCTTTCCCAGGTTCTTAGATTTGGTCAACTTTGATTTTTTCCCCCTCTTTTTTGAGGCAGGGTCTCTGTGTGTGGTTCAGGTTGGCCTTGAACTCACCGTGTACTCCAGGCTGACCTCCATCTCACAGTGATCTTCCTGCCTCAGCCTCCCAAGTGCTGGGATTACAGGCGTGCACTGCCACGCCCAGCCAAACTCTTTTCATTTAGACACCCAGGTAGTAAAGGTCCTGGGCACATGAGGGGTACAAACTCCAGATGCAAGGACGGGGGGCCTTGGTGGTCAGTGGGTGAACACGCGGTTCCAATAAAACTGTATCGATGACTCAGCTGCGCCAGTCCTCTTCCCGTGCGGAAGGCACGGCCGTGCTTTGGGTTCCTGCGTGCGAGCCACGTTCGAGTGTAGAACCTGTCCCTGGTGCACGGCCATGCTGCACACAGCCCGCGGGGGAGTCCCCGAGAATCTCTGCTCACGGGAGGGGGCGGTTGGGTCGCTGGGTCTCCGGTAGACCCGCCAGTGCCCGTGGAAACCCTTCCGCTTCCTTTTCCAAACCACGTTGCCGGTGATCACAGGACGCTTGCGCGCATCCTTAGAAGTGGGAGGAGGAGAGTGGTGAGAAAATGTTACTCCCAAGGACAAAATGGCAGCTGTGAGCCGGGCATGGTGGCGCCTGCCTGTAATCTCAGCATTCAGGAGGCTGAGGCAGGAGGATCGCTGGGAGTTCCAGGCCAGCCTGGGCCACACAGTGAGTTCAAGACTCTGTGTCAAAGGAACAAACAAACGAATGAACGGCCGTTGCTTGAATTCTTTGATAGGTAAAGCGAAGATACTTGGAAGTGGGCAGGACGATGAGGGAGTACGAAGGCCGGAAGTACGAACAGTGGCGAGAGACCACGGAGCAGATCCTGCCGACGCTCATGAAGAAGAGCCTGCTCACCAAGGTACGGCTTCTAGTCCCCGCCCCAGAGGCGTCCCTGCAGAGCCGAGTGGCAGCTGTGTCATTTTCTGCAGGCGTGACCTGTTGGCCTTTGTGAGTTGGTAAGAAAGAGGATGTGTAAGAAATGGGCTGGCCTTGGCAGCCTTTCTGACACCAGGAGGAAGCAGTTGGGCTCTGGGCCTCAGTTTCCCCTTTTATAGAGTGAGCTGGTCCAGACATAAACATGCAGAGTGGTCAGTGGTTGAGTCATCTCCCACAGAGCAGGCAGCTGGCAGGAAACTGTCTCTTCACAGGCCTTGGCCTTGTATCCCTGACTGGCCTGGAGTGACTGCCAAACACTAGGCCAGAAGGATGGGGCTGGTGGCTTCTGGTCATGGAGGAGCAGGAGCCAGGGGACCCAGAGGGGCCCAGGTCCTGTGTAAGGAAGGGGACAGCCACGTTCAGCGCCTGCCTCTTCTGGCTGGACGTGGTCAGCTCTCCAGTCTTTCAAAGGACGTCAGAGTTCTTGGATTCGTGTGAAATCGCCCAGTTGTCGAATATCAGTGAGCAAACTGAATTCCTTCTGCGCCGTCTCCCGACCATGGGCCTGGCTCTGTGTCTGTCTGCTCCTGGCTGACTGGAGCCAGCATTCAGGAGGCTGAGGCAGAGGGATCGCTGAGAGTTCTAGGCCAGCCTGGGCTACACAGTGAGTTCAAGACTCTGTGTCAAGGGAACAAACAAATGAAGCGTCTGTGGACGCTTCTCCGCAGATTTCCGCCTCTGCCGAGGAGGTGGCCACCCCGGAGAGAGGCGCCGTGTTCACCATCAACTTCTCCCCGGTGCTCAAAGAGATCATTAATGAGGCCAAGTACCTGGAGCAGCTGGGCTTCTCCGTCCCCGAGCTGGCCAGGAATGTGGCTCTGCAGGAGGACAAGTTTCTGAGGTAAAAAGATTCTTCTCCTAAATCGGCTGTGAGCTCTTGGGCCTCAGGACTCCCTTGTGCTCTAAAAGTAGTGAAAACCCCGTCCCCTCGAGCTTCCATTGTTTGGTGGGTTTTATAAATGCTACTGTTGTTCTTTTCTTTTCTCTCTTTTCAGACAGGGTCTCACTATGTAGCCCAGACTGGCCTCAAACTTATGGTTATCCTCCTGCCTCAGCCTCCTGAGTGCTAGAATTACAGGCATGCCTGGCACCACACCTGGTTTAACTGCCACTGTTGATCGCGCTAGAGATTAATACTAAGAGGTAGCCTGGCGTAGTGGCACATGCCTGAAATCCCAGCACTCTAGGAGGCTGAGGCAGGAGGATTGTAGGTTAGAGTTCAATCTGGACAAATTAGCAACTTAATGAGTTCCTGTCTCTAAATAAAAAATAAAAAGGGGCTGGGGATATAACTCAGTGCAAAGAGGTATGAAGGCCTTGCGTCCAATCTCTAGTACAAGAAAAAAACCAAACAAAACAAGTAAGGTTTAAAGTATGGATTCATTCATCAACCTAAAAAGAACAACAAGAAACCTATTACATGTTGATGCAAATAAGGGCCTTGCTATCTAGTCCAGGCTCACCTTAAACTCACTACGCAGGGCCAGGGATATAGCTCATCGGCACAGCACCTGCCTGGCAAGCTCGAGGTCCTGGGTTTGATTCCCAGTAACAAAAGACCAAAGCCAGACAAACCTCACTATGTAGCCCAGCCTAGACTTGAACTCAGAGCCATCTTCCTGCCTCAGCCTCCCAAGTGCTGGAACTACAGGTGTGTACCACCACACCCGGCTTGCAAATAACATTTTCATGAATGCTTTCTTATTTTTCATACTAATAAAAAATAAGCTTTTATTCATTATTGCCCATATGACTAGCTCTTAAGACTTGGTCTTTTAATTTTTTTCGAGACAGTCTTGTTATGCAGTTCAGGTTGGTTCTGAGCTCACTGTGTAGCCCAGGTTGGCCTCGTACTCACTCCCAGCAATCCTCCTGCCTCAGCCTCTTGAGTGCTGGGATTACAGGCGTGCATCATCATGCCTGGCTCTTTTTAATTTTTAAAAATTGTTATTACTACCTGTTTACATTACATTCATCACGAGGCGTCTAAATGGTTTCCAATACTTTCCGAAGAAGAAAGTAAGCAGAGCATCATTGTCTGAAACGTCTACTTTGCTCTGCTGGGGTTTCACCTCCGAGCCCCGGCCTGCGGCGGCGCTTTGCCGCGCTTTCCCTGGGCCTCAGCACTTTCCGGGTGCGCCCTCTCGCGGCCGCGCAGGTACACGGAGAGCATCCAGCGCACGCTCGACCACTACCACGCGCTGCTGGGGACCCTGAGTGAGGCCGAGGCGACGCTGCTGGACGACCAGGCGCAGGAGCTGGTCCGCGTCTTCCGCTCCGGGTACAAGAGGCTCAACTGGAACTCGCTAGGTAGGGCGCGCGGCCTCAGCAGGCGGGATGCGCGCTTTCAGGCTGCTGGGGTTGAATGAGAAGTTTTGCAGGTTTCGAGGCCCCACTGAGTCATTTTTTGAGGTCAAATACGACAACTTTGCCGAACTCAGCGTGAATCCCCGGGCTTTCTCTAGGAATGAAGATAAGATGAGATGTCATTCTGACGCGCTGCTCACCTCCCACCTCCAAAAATAGTGACCTTTTAAAAGTAAAATGTTGATCTGGGGAGAAGCATAGATTACCTTGCACTTGTAAGAATTAAATACAGAAGGATCCCACATACCCTTTACGATTTCCTTCTCTGGTGACATCTTGCCAAAACAAAATACAGCAGCCAAGATGTGGATACCGGTTGCCCAAAGACTGAAGA
Source organism: Cuniculus paca (assembly GCA_004365215.1). Taxonomy (NCBI): domain Eukaryota; kingdom Metazoa; phylum Chordata; class Mammalia; order Rodentia; family Cuniculidae; genus Cuniculus; species Cuniculus paca. The sequence continues at coordinate 8,879 of RJWT010041569.1, forward strand.
TTTTTGGCTTGGCTTTCTGCACTCAGCCTAATTTTCTGGGGGCTCAGGTATGGCCAGTGCATTCTTTTTCTTGGCTTAGTAGTATTCCACGTTGACCATGGGTCACATTTTGTTTATCCATTCACCCCTTGAAAGACACTCAGACTGTTTTCTCTGTGGGTTCTTGGGAATAAAGCTGCTGGAAACATTTGTGCACCAGGTTTTGTCTGGACACAAGTCCAGTGTGGATTTTCATGTGTTCAGCTGTTGAGTTATATGGTAGCTCCATTTAGTTCTTTAAAACTGCCTCGCTATTTTCTGGGGTGATGTTTTGCATTTCCGCCAGCAGCGAGTGAGTGAGTGACCCTTTCTCTCTACGTGCTGGCCAGTATTTGGCATCATCACCATTTTTTGTTTTATTTTTAAGTTTTTTTTCTTTTTCTTTTGGTCTTTTTGAGACAGGGTCTCACTATGCCATTCAGGCTGGCCTTGAGCTCACTTTATAGCCCAGGCTTGTCTCGAACTCGCAATGATTCTCCTGCCTCAGCCTCCTGCATGCTGGGATTACAGGCATGTGCCACTGTGCCCGGCTTTTTAAAATTGTTTTGATTTGCATTTCTGCAGTGGTGACTGATGCTGGGCACTGTCCACATCCTTAGTCACCGTCTGTCTTTTTGGGTGAAAGGTCTTGTTACATCTTTTGCTTCTTTTCGAATGAGATTGTTTGCTTTTCTTACAGTTGAAGTTTTTTTTCTCTTCTGCGGGACTGGGGACAGAGCCCCGGGCTTCGCGTGTGCAGGGTGGGTGTGGCGCCCTCGGCTCCTGTGTTGAGCTTCGAGAGTCTTCGTGTGCGCTGGGCACTAGTCCTTCACTGGGCGTGTGGTGGGCACCCCTGCCTCCGCCGTGGCGCCTTACATCCTCTTAGTCCGCTGTTTTGTTGCACGAAAGTTTCAAATTTTGGTGAGGCCCAGCACATCAGGGTCTTTTAACGGCTCGTACTTTCAGAGTCACCGAGGAGCCCTCAACTGGGAGGATTCTGTTTTTTCCCCCCTAAAATGCTTACAGCTTCATGTTTCATAGTTCTGGCTGCAGTCATTTTGAGGCGTGTGTGAGTGTGTGTACCGTGTGTGTGCATGCGTGTGTACAGAGTGAGACCATCAGTGCACCGCCTGGGTTTCCCGTCTGCACCCTTCGTGCCCCCTAGGTCGAAGCAGTTGCAGGTGGCGAGAGCGGAGCTCAGGGAGTCAGGGAGGGGAGGGGGGCTGAGCTGCCCCCGTCCCCAGGGCTCGTCAAACTCCACCACACGTAGGTGTGGGTGTGGACAGAAAAGGCTCCACATAGACCCTGATCATCTATCCATGAATATAACATAACCATTCCAGCACTCTGGAGGCTGAGGCGGGAGGATCCCAAGCTCGAGGCTAGCCTGGGCCTGTGAGACCCTGTCTCACAATAAAAGGAATGAATGGAAGAAAAATGAGTGCGTGGGGTTCCATATGAAGGGCTCTGGGTTCAGCCCCCGGTACTGCCACCCAAACTGTCCCCTACCAAGGTACTAACGTCATTCGTGCCACATGAAGCCCGTGCCAGGCACAGGCCTTCTCGTCAGGGTCTTCCCGCAGCAGGGTCAGTGTCGAGGTCACAGGCGGTGGCAGGAGGGAGCAGAGACACAGTTGAAAGCCCAGGGCCTCTCTGTCCCCCAAGGCATTGCTGACTACATCGCGCGGTGCCGCCAGGCCATCGGGAAATTCGAATCCCTGGTCCACCAGATCCACAAGAACGCGGACGACATCAGCTCGAGGCTCATATTAATCGAGTCCGTGAATCTCTTCAAGTGCCCGGCTGCCAAGGGCGAGGACGAGCTGCCAGGTGGGCCCAGCTCCCTGCTCTCCGCCTGCATGTTATACAGCGAGCCTCAGGTGGGGTTTGAGAATCCAAGCAGAACCAGATGGAGCGAGGCGTGGTGCGAGTGCGAGTCTGTAATCGCCGCACTCAGGGAGGCTGAGGCAGAAGGATCACAAGTTTGAGCTTAGCCCGGGCAACTTAGACTTTGCCTCAAAAAAAAATTTAAAACATTTTTTAAAAAGCTGGAATGTAGCTGAGTGTGAAGGCCCTGGACTTAGTCCTGAGTCCTGGAGGAGGCCGGAAGCAGAACCAAAAAATTCTAATTTCTCCAAGGCGCCACAGCCCCCGGCTGGTGGGACACCCTGTGGTGCGCCTGAGGCTTGCCTTCTGGGTTTAGCTTGTGGGGGGTCTGCCTTCGGGTGTCGCCCCGTCTCATGCTGGGCTCGAGGCTGGCAGCTCCGTGTGCTGGGCGAGGTCCCCTCCCGCGGCCCGGCTGGCGGGCGGCGCGGTGACAGGCGACTCCCCTGCAGGCGTGAAGGAGTTCTTCGAGCAGCTGGAGCGCGAGCGCGCGCGGGACGTGGAGCGCATGGTGCGCTGGTACCTGGCCATTGGGCCGCTGCTGACCAAGGTGGAGGGGCTGGTGGTGCACACCAACACAGGCCACGCCCCCAAGCTGGCCTCCTACTACGAGTACTGGGAGAGCCGGGTCTACGACGTCCTGACCAGGCTGGTGCTGAAGTGAGTCGCCCTGGGTATGCAGCGTCCCCTGCAGGGCCTGCCCCTTGCCGGTCCCCTTGTGTGTGCGGTGCCAGCTGCGGCTGGTACCATCCTCATCACGCCCGCCTGTTCAGAGCTCGCAGTTTGGGGTCCTGAAATTTGCCACCGTGATGCTTGTGTGTGGTCGAGGGTGGCGTTCATTTCATTACCCAATGACGCCTTTCTGAAGGGCCCCAAAGGAAACTTCTCTAGTTTTCTATCTGAGCTTTGCCTACTGAAAACGCATTTTCCTTTTTTCACTTTGGTTTTCATTTTCAAATGGTGTGGACGCCACAGGTCATTGACTTGGTAACTTTCTTACCCTTTTCTCCTTGGCTGGTAGGAAACCTAGAACAAAATGTGTGGCCCGGATCTAGCTGGGGTGTGGGTACTTCCAGTTTGCATCTTATTTCCTGGCTCTGTCCATCCATCCACCCATCTATGCATCTGTCCATCCATCCATCCACCCATGCATCCATCTGTCCATCCATCCATCCACCCATGCATCCATCTGTCCATCCATCCATCCACCCATCCATCCATCCATCTATCCTTCCACCCATGCATCCATGCATGCCTTCATCTGTTCACTCATCCATTCTCGATTTATCAGAGCCTGCCGTTTGCCAGGCACTGGACTAGATCCTGGTCACAGATGAGGCCCTGTCCTCCTGGAGCTTCTCTGTCTTCCTGGGGAGAACTGCAGGGTGCAAGGAAACAGATGCAAACGAGATGCTGTCTGTGAAAGACACAGGGCAGAAGAATGATCCAGGAGAGAATGGAGGGACTGCTGGGGTTGGGGGGTCAGGAAAGGCCAAGACCCCAAGATAAGGAGC
>RJWT010041570.1:0-10776 GCA_004365215.1 Cuniculus paca
AATCTTTCTCCCTGTGACCCCTGACTACAACACTTTTACTTAGCATAATGCATTTGATAGGCATTGAAATTCCTGCATGTAGCAATAGTTTTACTTTTTATTGCTCAGTTGTAAATCACTCTGTAGAAGTATCCTTGTTTACTTCCTTTCACCAGTTAAAGAGCTTTTTGTTTGTTTCTAGAGTGGGGCCATTATGAACACATCTGCTATAAAAATGCACATTTTGTGTGAATATAAATTTTATTTCTCTAGGGTTAATATATAGGAAGATTACTGAATCTAATGATAAATTTATATTTAACTTTGTAAGAAACTATCAAAATATTTCCCAGAGTGCTTGTACCATGCTGCATTCCTGTTATTAATCATCAGTGACCCAGTCTTGAGCTTTTTAAAGATAATATTGCAAATTAAGCTATAATATCTATCCTTGAGTCATACTTTTTATCATTCATGCTGCCTGTAGAAAAATCACATTAAGCTAGGTGTGGTGGCTCATGCCTGTAATACCAACACTCGGGAGGCTGAGACAGGAGGATCATATCGAGTTCAAGACCAGCCTGGGCTACAAAGTGAGCTCAAGGCCAGCCTGAACAGCATAGTGAGACCCTGTCTCAAAAAGACAAGGGCTGGGAATCTAGCTCAGTGGCCTAAGCACCTGCCTGGCAAACACAAGGTCATGAGTTCAATCCCTGGTGCTGCAAAAAAAAGAAAAAAGAAAAATCACATTAGATGGAGAATGAGTCATTCTAGTAATGAACAAATCAACTGTGTGTTTTCATGACTTTCTGTTTTCGATTTCAACTTTGTCATTATGAAGGTGCCATGCTTCATTCTGAATGGAACCATCCACATATGGTATATACAGTTTTGTCCTGACCGTTGTTTTTAGCTCCTGTATGACTGCACACAAATAGCAAAGCCATCATGCAACTGCAGTTTTTGTTTGTTTGTGAGATGCACTGTATTGCACAGGCTGGGCTTGAACTTGTAATCCCCTGTCCTCAGCCTTCCTAGTCATTGCAATTACAGGTGTGCATCTCTGCACCTGGAATGAGCTGTGCTTTTCATTTTCCATTTCCATTAACATTTTATCATGGTGCAATATCAAAGCAGATAAAATAATCAAAATTCGTTCCTAAAAACTATTTTAGATTTTCAATATAACATTTTTTCACAGCAGCATGAAATTATTTTCCCAAGTGTGTTTACTAAAAACCCAGTGACATATGATGTTAATGTTTCATATATGGCAGTCAGTGAAAAGGAAAATTTTGGGTTAAATACATTTGGAATAATACAATTAAAGAAATACCTTTCTCTACTTTTCATACTACTTGAAGATTTTAATATGTCATATTAATCGGAGAACTTGCTAATCAAGCATTTTCCAAACTTATTATATGGAGACCTTTCTCAAGAATATTATAGAAAAAGTTATGCTTATGACTATAAGGAAATCAGGAGAAATATTAGAGGAATACTCAGAGCAGCATTTTTTTCAGGTGAGCTGTTATTATCTAGCTCAATTTAGTGCAGACCATCTGAGAATGGTTTTGCAAATTGAATGTAAAATAGGAAATACCTGCAGGAATAAGTGGGTTGGTAAGAACACTTTTATAGACAAGGGCATTTGTAGATAGCACTGATGCATAACATGTCATAACTGAGTGTCAGAAACAATTTACAGAAGAGTTAGCATCTCGGAATCTCTGACTGTAAGTGACATTTCTATTGACACTTTCTATTTTCTGTGAGGTTTCTATAAGTCAGCAGCAGATAACACTTACTTAGAAAGGCAAGTATTTCCACCCCTACTGTCCACCCCTGGAGCATCTGAGGTGTTAAACCCATTATGTTCAATTCAGATGTTCAACTTGGGAGCTGGATTTCAAAAAGCACAACAGAGTGCCACTGCAGAAGGCATCACTGCACATGGAAGCCTCTATTGGGCAAGAGTGAAATCAAAAAACAAAAAACAAAAAACAAAAAAACCCCATGGCCAATCATGGGACATATCCCCATGGCTAATTGGATGCTTTCAGGTGCTCAGGCTGGGGAGGAGAGAGGGAAAGAAAAACTACTTTTCTAGGTTTTTGTTTGGTCAGTTGGTTGAGCGGGGTCAGAGATTTGATAGAGAACAGCAAAGAGACTTGATAATTTTTGTGCCTGCAGAAATGTATCATGCTGTAATATGCACTCTCTGTTATAGGACTGATTATCAGGCTGTAGTTTCAGCATTCTGGAAGACTTGATCTACACAGTTGTCCTTAACCTTTTTGGCACTCGGCACTGATTGTACAAAAGAATAATATTTCCACCTACGGGTGGAGGATGGGGTAGATTTCAGGATGATTCAAGCAAATTATAATTATTGTGTGTTTTATTTCTACTATTATTACATTGCAATGGTAAATGAATGCACCTTGAAACTACTCTTAAGTGAAATAAATCAGACACGTGTAAATATTGCATTGTTTCTGTGTTGTGCGAAATCAAAAGTGTAAATAAGGACCAAAATGTATAATAGATATTGGGAAGTGGGAAGAAAATATTCAAATGGAAAGGGGAACATGGAGTGGGGGAGAAGGAAAGGAAAAGAAACAAAAGAGACTAGAAGGAAAAAAGGGAAACAAAGCATTTGTAAATTAGGAGAGGAAGAGTGCTTGAAGAGAGGGGAGGGGAATGGGGAAAAAGAAGAATCAAGATATATCATGTGCAGGTACAAATTCCCAATGATGAATGTTATCACATATATCTAAAAAGTACCAATAAAATGAATTAATAAAAAAAATCTGTTTGAAGATATGATATATACAGCAAAGTACAGTTTAAATTATAGCTACATTGATTTTCTAGGAAATGAGACAATGATAGAAACAAGATGTAAGTTATCTTTAAAAAGTTGGATAGAGTTAGCTGGGTGTGGTGGCTCACACCTATAATCCCAACACTCTGGGAGGCTGAGAGTTCCTTGTGAGTTCAAGACCAGCCTGGGCTACAAAGTGAGCTCAAGGCCAGCCTGTATGGGATAGTGAGACTCTGTCTTAAAAAGACAAGGGCCAGGGATTTAACTCAGTGGCCTAAGCTCCTGCCTGGCAAGCATGAGGTCGTGAGTTCAATCCCTGGTCCTGCAAAAAAAAAAAATTGGACAGAATTGATTGCAATTGTGGAAATCATATATCGTGTTTATGTCACACTGCAGGAACTCTTTGAACCCTCAGTCCTCAAACTGGGATCCAGAACACTCTTTTGGCATGATATGTCAGGAATTTCTTTGTAAGATTGAGGCAGGGCTAAGGATGAGTAGTTGGGTATAATTTAAAAGAAGGGACTTAAACTTTAGAAAGTAATTTTATTGTACAATAAAGAAAGAGAATTTCAGTAGTTATCAAACAATTCATAAGTAAAAACAAAGTTGGTAGAAGCAAAGTTTTGGTTAAAGAAGATTTGGAAAAACTCATGGGAGAATGCACTCAGTGTGATAGCATTCTGTGTTCATAGGAAAAAAAGCGTAAAATTAGCCATGTGGAGTTCACATCAGGGCCTTCAAGAAAGTTAGTATATACTAGTAAGATGTTTTCAGTTCTATGCTTTTTAATGCCCCATCATTCTTTTGTCTCAATTTGTTAATAAAAAAATTATGATGTTTTATACATAAAGAAGAAAGTCAGTGTACATATCTTTGGGAATGAAAGTACTTTGGAAAATGTTCAGAAGTCACAAGAAGCTATAGGCTGAGAGCAGCTGGAAATTGAGACATTAGAGCAGGGATTTACAAATAAGAATTATGAATAAATTCCAACAGTATGCATCCACAAGTCTTCAGAAGTTTGGGCAAGTGTCTTGGTTACTTTTCTATTATTCTGTGACATAATAGCCAATGTCCAAAATTAAGGAAGAAAAGGTTTATTAAGCCCACAGTTTGTGGAGGTTTCAGTCCATAATTAGCTGGCTCCAAGGCAGGGTAGCATGGTAGAGGGGCAACTGTTAATAGCGGCAGAAGACAGCAAAAGCAGTAAGAGCAAAAGGGAGAGAAGAAGCCTCTTTTCCTCCCTTATGTAGTATGCAGGCTCTCTACCCTGGAGAGGGGAGGGATCCTTTATGCTCACACCATCTTCCTGCCCTCCTGTTGCACAGGCTCAGGATGCTTAAAAGTGAGGACCCTAGCCCCCTGCTGAGTCACTAAGTTAAACTTCTAAACTTCTCAAGTTGACAGGATGAATAATATCCTAGAGTAGTAAAACATGTCCTCTACACACTAGGTTGTAGAACTGCTGAGTTACTTAGTTAAGCTTTTAGACTTCTCAAGTTGACACAATGTATCAACCATTACAGCAAGCACTGAACTTCTCATAGAAAAGTAGATGGGGATACAAAAATGTACTCCACTATTGAAATGATAACACATGTACAGAATGTTATAAAATGAGGGACATGTTGATCATATTTAAGATAACTGTATTAGTAGGCTTACTGGATAAGGCATAGTTTTAAAAAGGCAGAATATGCCAGGTGTGGTGGCTCATGCCTGTAATCCCAGCCCTCTGGAGGCTGAGACAGGTGGATCATAGTGAGTTTGAGACCAGCCTGGACTACAAAGTGAGCTCAAGGCCAGTCTGAATGGTTTAGTGAGACCCTGTCTCAAAAAGACAAGCGCTGGGGATTTAGCTCAGTGGCCTAAGCACCTGCCTGGCAAGTGCGAGGTTGTGAGTTCGGTGCTGCAAAAAAAAAAAAAAGGCAGAACACTTGTCTTTTAATGTATTACAGGATTTTGAAATTTCTGGGGTCTTCAAGTACACAACTAGACAGCTGCTTTCTGTGATTTTTCTAGCCTGGTGAAGTGAGTCAGGCCGATTCTGCATGGACTTCAGAACTCAAGCCTTCATTTCTTATTTCTGCAAAGTGAAGTTTATAGACGTTATAGAAAGGTTTATAAAAGATCATATTTTCTAATCCTGATACATGATAATCTATCAAACGTGTTATGTTCATCTGGGTTCTGATTTTGCAAGTGGCAATATAATTTTTTAAGTTTTATTATCTACATTGTTAGTGTTGGGAAGCCTGACTATGAATTTCTTGAATTGCAGAGTTGTGTTTATCTCTGCATCTCAGTGTCTGAAGCAGAATCCAGTGTGTATCCAATTTATCCTTCAAGTAGTATAATAGTAAAATGAAAATGGGACAGGTCCAAATTGTGTGAAGTGTAGACCTTATTGAAATTTAGGAGGCCATGCTTAAGAAAAACAATTTAAAATTCTCAGTACAAAATTTCAGGCTAGGGCTGGGGATCTAGCTCAGTGGTCTAAGCGCCAGCCCGGCAAGCGCAAGGTCATGAGTTCAATCCCCAGTACCGCCAAAAAAAAAAAAAATTTCAGGCAGCGATATTGTTAGGCTAAACCAAGGTACAACTGAGACGACTGAGGCAGGCAAAGCTGAAGCAATGTATGAGGGCTTTATTGCCAACAGGGTGAGGTCAAGCCAAGGGCAAAAGGATAGCTTACTCTAAGCAAGGGTGAGGGCATGTTTTTATCAGGCAGTTTAAGTAGGGGAGGGACATATTGCTGAGGTGGGTGCAAAATTTTGAGTCTCTGAGTAGGTGGGCTAAGGCTAGGTGACAGACAGGGTTGGGTACAGGGGATACAGCTTGTCTCTTGTGGTTTTTTGTGGAACCAGTTCTTTGCAGGTTGAGCTGTGTGGGGACAGCTGCCGGCTTCCTGTTGAACAGCATGCCCCACTAGGTGTGAATAACAGATCTGTTTGGGGGAGCTTTTTCTCTCCTAGTTGGGCGGGGGTCTAGTTCAGAGATCTGACTGATATGAGAACCCCTACTGCATAAGCTTCCCTAGATCTTAAGAAAACTACTTAATACAGATTTTTAATTTTTCTTTTTTTTTTTTTTTGCGGCACTGGGGATTGAACTCACGACCTTGCGCTTGCCGGGCAGGCGCTTAAGACCGCTGAGCTAGATCCCCAGCCCTTAATTTTTCTTTTTTACTGTGATTTCTATCTTTTTCTATTTTGCTTGCTTGCTTTATTTATTTATTTATTTATTTATTTATTTATTTATTTTGAGACAGGGTCTCACTTTGTAGTTCAGGCTGGCTTAGCACTCACTATGCAGTCCAGCCTGGCCTCAAACTCACAGTGATCCTCCTGCCTTAGCCTTCCAAGTGCTGAGATTACAGGCGTGTGCTACGACACCCAGTGCCTATTTTGCTTCAAAAACATTTGCCATTTGCTTATCATGCATCAAAATTTATTTTAGTTTTTTAGTATATATTTTAGCTGTCAGGGAAACAAACAACTACAGTTTATTGCATACTAAAAATCCTAAAAGATAGAGGACAAGTTTTGGATAAAATAGATCAATGACTTTTTCAGAGAAGTGGTGTCTTTTCCTAAAACTAAGGTCCTATATTCAAATTTAATGTTTTCTTTCCAACTGGTGACAGTGTTTTCTTTGGCAGATGTCTGTTTATATTTAAAAGATGTCCATTCTTAAGACCGCATGAGGGCGATCTAATCCTAATAGATTTAGTTTTTCTGCAGCCTGTTCCTCTGAGTTCTGCTGAATGGACCGCTCATTTCCATTCTCTCAGCTACCAAGAACTCACTTGTCATGTAATTTGCCAGAATTCTGTCCAATTTGAGTTTAATTTCCTTTTCATTTTACCATAGTTTATCTATAACATCAGAATTTTTAAAATTTGATCATAATTTTTGAATTACTTCTTAAAAATAACTATGCTGTCATTAAGCAGACTGTGCCAAAGTAAACTAGTCAAGAGTCAAGGAACCTTATTAAGACAAATGATACTGTAATGTACAATTATGAAAACACCAATTTGAGAAGAATCATTCTTATTTTCTCCTCCTTTACCTCCTTCATAGAACACTTCCTCTTTAGCCATTATCAAAAGTCTTGTGTGAACTTTGAACAAGGAAAATAAAACATGATGTAGTGAGCCTGATAAATATTAACCACACAAAAAAACATAAATTTGCGAGTGTAACAAATGTTCTGAAGTAATGTGCATGACACTTTGAGACCCTATGAAAGGAAGATTAGTCACAAATAACTTGCTTAAAGAAATGCTAATTTTTCTGAAATCTGAAGGATTAGGATGCAATAAACACAAAGTGCAATGTGGGGACAGAAGAAAAGTAAAATAGTAAAGCATAAAGAGTTCTTTGGTTAGACTGGGCCTACGCTGACAATGATTTCAGGAAACTGCTCTGGAACGTGCTCAGATACCTCCAAAATAAGACAAATCATTGGAACTTGTACCCCATATCATTGAGAAAACCATGTACAATGATCAGTACTCCTCCTTGAGTTTTGGAAGGTACATAGTCTGATCTGGGAATTCTGATACCTCCAGTTTTGAATGGGCCCAATGGAAAGAAGAGGTTCTTAACAGGTCCAAGCTGTGGTTAAAGCAAGTAGCTTCTTTGGTTATATAACTAGGTAAAGCCCATGACAAACACACTAGGTGTCTGCAGTACAGTCACCACTGGGAAGTCCAATAGCAAAGTTTCAGTGCAGGCTTTGCTCTAGGCAAGGTCATATTATCTGTAACGGAGTAACATTTCTCAGCATACTACATTTGGTCCTAGGAGGAGCAGCACACATAATGATTATCAAATGACTATTGGCCAGAACAATCCTACTGTGAACAAGTATTATTAAATCTATGTCTTAGTTACTTTTCTTACTGAGACAAAACACTGACACCCCAAGTTAAGGCTGAAAGGTTCATTTTGCCTCACAGTTTGTAGAGGTTTCAGTCCATAATCAGCTGGCTCCAAGATAGGGTGGCAAAGCAGAGGGACATCACAGAAGAAAAAGAGTACCGAAGCATGCAGAAGGTAGCAAAAGCAGCAAATGGCAAGCTACATCAGCAACCTTCTTTCTGTCCCTTATAGTCTATCCAGGCTATACAGTCTTAGGATGGGTAGCATTCACACTCAGGGTAGGCCTTCTTATTATCCACACCCAAAACTATGCCAAATCAACCAGTGGACTCACTTAGTGATCACACACCCTAGATCCCAGCATCACACATTCTAAATCCAGCTACCTCTGAAGCCCCTCCTATGATCACATGAGGGTTTGAGGAGACATTTAGAGAGAAGCCATAACAATCAACCAAGTCAGGCAGAAGAATCATGATCTTATATAAATATGGAAGTAGTATGTCTGTGAACCTAAATGTCCAAGGGAACAGGCTATCTGAATAAATAAATGACCAAGTTCCTCATGACCATGTGTATCTCTCACTGATAGCTATCCTTTGGTACAACTCATTTATTGTTTTATAGGGTTTTCTTATGATAAGCTGATAGAGGATGAAAAAACTCTACCATAGTGTATATGACGTAGTCATTTTCTTCATTGCTGAAACATGATACCCAACACCTGCAATTTAAAGGAAGACAGATTTATTTTGGCTCATATTTTAGAAGTTTCAGCCCATGATCAGCAGGTTTAAACTCAAAGTGGAATGACAAAAAGTTCTACCACAGAGGAAAGTTGCTCACATCATGGTGACCGAGAAGCAGAAGAATAAAGGAAGGAATCAGGAGGGGAGAGATATCTCCTTTCAGGTCACACCTCCAGTGACCTACCTCTTCTCTCAAGTCTTCTTTAATGCCCTCATAATGCAATTGCCTTTCAAAAGCTCCACCTGCACAAAGGATTATGCATATATCTTTATGCAGAATGCATTTAGTCTATCTCTAAAAGTTGCCAATGTCCTAATAGTTTTGGTATTGCTGAAAAATCCAAATTCAAAGTGTCCCCTCAGTTTCAAAGCAAACTCTTATCTGTGAGTTTCTCTAAAATCCAACAAGAAAGTTAAACACTGCCAGTGTACACTAGCACAGAGTAAACATTCCCATTACAAAAGGAAGAAACCAAAGAGACCAAAGCAAGATTGAAATCCAGCAAGAGAAACACTGAATCTTGTAGCTTATGTCCAACTCTGACAGTATTGCTGGTGGTTGTAGCCTTTATGCCTTCTCTCTTGGTCTAGTTCTGCTCATTCCTTGCAGTTTTCCTCAGATGCGCCATGTTATGGCTATTTCAACTTTCTGGAATCTCCAATGCACTTTCAGCTTCACTCTCACAGTTTCACACACTGCTTTCTCAGGGGACACTGTCTGACCTCCCAAACCTTCTTCTGAAAACTGAGTGGAAGCCTTTCTGACCTCACAACACTTGTATTCTGCATGCTCATAAACTAGTACTGCATGGAGGATGCCAAGGTCTGCCACCAACTAGAGAAGTAGTCAGGCTCTCTTGTGTCATGGCTGCAAGGGTCTCAAGTGCCTGAATGTCTGAGCATTATAAACTGAATCCTGAGGAATTAATTCCCTATGAGGCCATTGTTAAGTGTGATGCCCTGGGGCTCACTTCTGAATGCAGTTTCTTTCACTTTTGCACTATTTTGAGCCTGCAAAGGGTGGGGTCTTGCTGGTTTCTCACATGACCTCAAGGCATCCTTCCTATTTTCCTGATATAAAGAATCTGGCTTCTTTTTAATCTTTTCAGCAACCAAGCTTTCCTTGGCCATAACTTTATAGGCCCCAACTTTACAGGAGTTTCCTTTCTGGGGAAACTCAAAACTCTAAAAAGTTCTTAGCTGTGCCCTTTTCTCTTTAGCTGTGCCCCCAACAGTACCCATGCCACATCCTGAATGCTGGACTGCCTCAAAATATTTTTTGCTAGATTAATTAGTCTGCTGCCCTTAATCTCAGTGTCTTACAAAGTCTCAGGAAATTAGCAAAACATAAACAAATTTTCTTACAGAGCACAGCACATATGATCCTGAGTCCAACTACCAATAGTCTCTGTTCTCAGTTGAAACCACCTGAACCTGGTTTTCACTATATGAATTTTTATCTCCATTCTGATTTTCTGAGCTCGGACCAGAATCTATCATTACCTTTTTTTTTTAAAAAGGTGATTGGATTCTGAGGCTCACAGCATTATAGGACTGCTTCACCAGCCAGCATCTCTGAATATTTCCAAGGTCCTCTTGCAAATCATTTCAAAAAGCTTCTGAACCACAGTCAAGTATGGTAACAGGAATGACCCCACTTCTGGTACCAAAATCTGTCTTAGTCATTTTCTTCATTCTTCAGACATAATACCTGCCCCTTGCAATTTAAAGAACAAGTTTATTTTAGTTCAGGTTTTGGAAGTTTCATTATACATTCAGCAGGTTTAAACACAAAATGGCATGACATAAGGTCCTGCCACAGAGGAAAGTTGCTCATGTCATGGCAATGGGAAAACAGAAGGATGAAGGTAGAACCTTGGAGGGAGATATATTCTTCCCAATAGTGCCTCCCATGACCTGCCTCTTCTGACCAGACCCACATTCTAACAGCAAGTCAGGTATAATGCCCTCAGAATCCAATCACCTTAAAAAAAAAAAAGCCCATTGATGAGTGCATTAATCTTTGAGATGATACTAGATATAACCACTAATGGTATGCAAATTGCTTGACCTGTTGTGAAAAGAGCAAGTTGAAAATTATATCATTATCTCACTGCTATACTCCAGCCCTTTTATTTAGTGCTCAGGAAGCAAGTGGATAGAGTTCTTGATCATACTTGTTTCTAGTCATTCCATTGTGCAGAACTGATCCAGTGTAAGAATTACACAGACTTGTGTTGCTAGAAATGTCTTAACTAGTGTCCTGGGATGAGCAAGATTGGGAGACCAAGTAAAAGAAGAAATGGGAAAAGGAATGTGTAATGGA
>RJWT010041571.1:0-12310 GCA_004365215.1 Cuniculus paca
AGCCTACCCAGAAGTTTCTGTGATCAGCTCCAGGAAGCTGTCACTGCGGACTGTGACAAATGGCCATTCTAATAAACTTTAAGTCAACCTGAAGAAACAAGCTCAGCTTCGTGTCTCTTTTCCTACAGCCACCTGAATGTCCACCACAATGATGCCTATTCACGTGCAGAGCCTCCTGAATCCACACTTAGTTTAAGTTGTCTTAGAAGGGTGCATAGCAGTTGAAAAGATGTTGTACTTGTGGTTACAGTTTATTACAGAGAAAAGATTCCCATCAAAATGAGCAAAGGAAAGAGATACGTGCTTATAGGGCAGAGCCCGGGAATAACCTGGCACAAGTTTCTGGTCACTCTACCCTGATGAATTTACGTGAATTGAACATAACTTACCAAGGAATGATGGGTAGCAGCATGTGCAAACTACTGTCAGCCAGGGAAGCTCACCTGAGCCTCCATGACTGGGAATATTATGGGTCAGTCACAGAAGCCCACAGTAGCCCTCAGCTACTCAACCTCTAGGTCTGCTCTCAGTGATCGAACTGGCACACTGTGGCCCAGCACCCAGGCAACCAAACCAGGCATCCCCCAAAACTCACACTGTTCTCATAGACTCCTGGGAATGGCCCAAGGCCCAGATTATACAAAGACCCTGTTCTCATGCAGGATGTTCCAAGAACTCGTTGGATAAGTCTCACAAGCTGATCAAAGGCCTGGTTTTTTCTTTGGAATATGCACAAGGGGAACACCCAAAGTCTGCTGAAATAACCCTGAACTGAGCAATATGTCTCAAAACTTTGGTTAATGTTGTCAGAAAAAAAGCCATCCTAGACTGTGAAAGGGCCATTGAGATTATTGTGAATCCTTTCAGTGGAGAGCTAAGTATTGGCTAGTAGACTTCTGGGAATTATTTGATTTCATAGAGGTATAAACCTGTGGACGGTGTTACATTCCCTTGTAGAAAATTGACAGGAGTGTAAGTTATCTTTATCCATAGCAACATGAATAGCTATTTTCCTTGGCAGTGAAAATACTTTTCCAGTAGATATACAATTGATCTAGATCTTATAAAAAGAAACCCTGAGCATTACATGATTACTGGTGATAATCAGGTTTACACATACTATAAATTTATTTTGGCATTTCTGGCTGTTTTTTCTTTGTGTGTTCATGTGCATGTTTGAACCATTTTGTGTCTGTGTCTGCATGTGTGTGATGCTGCAAGTGGAACCCAAGAACTAGATTTAATATCTCACTGGTTCTCTTTGTTAAAATGTTTTAATAAGTTAAAATGCTTTACATGCTCTTGTTTATATAAAAGTTATGTTTTGAACTTGGTGAATAATTTTGATTCATCAATCTTACATTAATTGCATGGCATTTTTATTCTCTTTTCAATATGCCTAGTCATTTATAACAAAGAGTAGAATCTTTGATTCCCAGTAGTGCATTAATAAAATGAAGTCTCTAATATTTATATTTGTTCAGGTTATGCACAATGTTGAAACTCACTCTTCTTACAGCTGTAATATGTCATACTAGATTTACACTGGAGATTTTTCTTCTCTCTCTTTCCCTCTTTTTCTTTTTCTGTGAGGTATATGATTTCCTTAATTTTCTGATTTATTGACTTTTTTAAATTCAAAGAAAAGATTTAGGTTGTCTTTAATATATATTAGATGTTCTCAGGCCTTTTATAAAGCACGATGTTGATTATGTTAAATTACCCTTTTCAGAAGAAGCTCAATTTTCCCCATGTTTCTGTAAAGTTTTGATAACAATGAGGAAACTTTCAGAAGAATTAAACTGACTAGTGTAATATTAAAAATTTTTCAATACCCTTATTAAATTTTCTATCATCTACTGAGGATCTGATATCACCTAACACAGAGTACAAAACTAGATGCTTTCTAAAATAGAAATAAAACCCCAAATAAAACAAAAAACTTCCAAAAACAGAAGCACTCTTTTTTTGAGAAACTCACATTCCAAAAAGCTCAAATATGTAAAGAATAAAATCAAGCAAACTAGTAGACACTAATACCCTGCAAAAAGAGCTTTGACTACAACTATTAGGATTTTTTATTGATCTTTGATAGAATTGTTAGTAGCCAAGAAAAATGGTGTGTTGTATAAAAGGATATAAGAATATTGCTCTCTGACAACCATTCCTGTCTTTGAAAGAAAAAAAAAATTTTTGAAAAGGTTCTTAGTTACATAAACCATTGTCATTCTTGGGAAAGCTTTGAGATGCAATTGATTTGAGCACAGTTGTGTATAGTTAAGCGATTTCTCTATATTTAATGATGTGCTTAATACTCTGGGATGCAAAAGAGTGGATGAAATAGCTGGTTATGAGCCCATCTCAGGTTTTCTCATTCCAGATCTCAAAACAACTGTTCCTCAAACAAGAAAGTTTACTTTCAGATAAGAACCCAGTGGGAAGTAGCCTCGCTTTACGTGAGCTCTTCATAAGTTTTAACCTTTCTCATGCTGATTTTCTAGTCTCTTTCAACTTGTCTTCTATCTTTCATTTTCTAAGAGAACTTCTCAAATTTTCATTGTAGTGTTTAAAGTTCAGCTATTAAGAAAGAGATAAAGAGGAGGAAATCTGTCTTTAATTTTAGTGGCATACGACAGAAGTTTCACACCTGAAACTCCTTCACCACCCAGTGGCCCAACTTATCAAGTGCACACATGAAGCTGCAAGAGATCCGTGCAATATCAATCTTAGCCGAAACTGTGCACAGCAGAGGGAGAACAGATAGAAGACAGCTGACAGTGTCTGACCTGAAAGGTGAGGAAAATGTAGTGATACTCCTTATTGAATTAGACTGCACAGTACCTGAAGAACTTCACGCTGTTTAATGGAAAGATAACCATGCATTTTCATTTGAAAACAAGGAAAAATGTTGACTCCTGAGGTTGAGGTGACAGAATGAAGTTTCAGAACTTCTTCCCTGGGGAATAGCTGTTACATGTGTACATGCACATACTTCTTCTCTTCATTTATTCCTAGGTGTGTAACTACAAAAATACTTTCTTGGCTGGAAGAATAGCTCCATATAGGGTATGTGCTTAGCATGTAGGAGGCCCTAGGTGAGACCCTTCCTGCCTTTTGGAGGAATTCCAAAGCAGCACTATCAATAGAACTACTACACTGATGAAAATACAACTTGAGCCTTCCAAAAATGCAGTTAGTCGCCACATGAAGCTTACTAGTCCTTGCAATGTAACCAATATAACTTTTAATTAATTTAAAGTACCCCCATAGCTAGTGGCTACATTACTAATCAGCACTGTTCCACTAGCCCCAAAAATAAAATTAAGTGAGAGTTGAGGTTTTCCTGTTGGTACAGTGCTTCAGAGCTCTTAGAATGTGGGCATTCACATAACACCTTGATTGCTTTCTCATGCTAATGAAGTCAGCAGCAAAGAAGTCAATGTGCAATATCATACACATGTAGTAGTTGATATGTGATTACAGTCAAATAGGGTCAGTCTCAGTTGTTAGTTATTAATACAGAAGGGAAGCGCATTCCAGGGAGTAAAAGTATCATTTTCAGATCTGAATAAATTAACATGTGTTAAAGAATTTTCTGATTTTCAATGTCTTTCCATGCTGATCTCATAAAATAGAAGTCAGGGATTGGACAAAACCCAAGGCAAATGGATTTTAAATGTCATCAATAAAGTGTTACTTTTCTGAGAAAGTTTTCCTAGGAGCTTCTTTTTGCAGAACGGCAAGAGACACTGTAGGCAAGAGATGTGTTCCCAGGATGCAGGCGTGGGTGAGCACCAGATTAAAACGACAGCTGTCAACATTGAGTAGCCCACCAGCACTGGTGAGAAAAACAAGTAGAAAAGTAAGACTAAACTGACTTGCACATTAAGATGTTGGGGTACAAAGAAAATGATTGGGTACTAGGAGTCATTAATGTGGAAAAACTGGAAAGGAGGCAATGAACTCAGTGCTTGATATACAATTTTCCGTATCAAGCAATCACGTTTACACATAGATGGTCCTAACTTGTTCTCTTCAACTGTTCCCAGAGGGGTCATACTGTAATCAATGGGAGAAATTTGCAATATGCAGGTTCCTGGTCTATCCAATATTCTCAGATTCCAAAGGTAGAACCCTGGAACATATGATGTTTGTAAATTGCCCTAGTAGATTGCAAATTTAGTTAGGTTTGAAAATATTGTAGTATATTATTAAATAGACAAAAGGAAGTCACGATATGCATACGAACTTGAAAGCAAGTACAGAGTTAAGAGTTAATTAAAACAGAATGAAGACAAAATAAATTTGATGCAACTAAGTATATTGTAGATCTGCCAAAACAAGAGAAAGAATAGAATGTCTGAGACATGATGGAAATAAGTGTTTGAGATTATTGATTATTATAATCTGCATGTAATTTACTTAAAATATTTCAGCATAAAATGAGATGCATACCTATGTGTATAATAATTTTGACCCTGGAGAAAGGATGAAGGAAATGCTTGGTAAAATTTGAAAGGACACTCATCAGAAACATAAATGCAAGGTGACTCGTTGACATGAAAAGATTAATCAGAAGTCCAAAACTACCACAATACCACCTACGTTTATTGCCTACTAACCCAGGTTTTCTTCATTTGAATGATAGTTAAGGTAAAGCTGGTTTCTAGGTGAAATGATTGGTGTCCAAAAAATATTGCTTAGTCCTGAATACCACAGAAGCACATCTGTTGCTGCAAAGGAGTGTAAGAATCTATTGCATCAAATATGGGTTCTCTGCTAGTTGTCTGATCTTGGTGGCTGACTCAAAGCAGCCTTGTTATCTGACTCTAAGTAGGAGTGTAGCTGCATCCTGGCTGAACACTGCTGCAGAAGTCTCTAATGAACTTTTCATACAAGGTGCTGTAAGAGATCTTCAAAAGACAAGCCATGGGATTCCATCAAGCTGACTCAAGGGTCACATAACTGTTTTTATGCCTGCCCGCAAAAAAGATGTTTTATACATTTGGAGAGGTTTGATCTAAGGCTGTCTTTCATTGTACTAGACCAGTAAGTTTGCGGTGAAAGAGATCAATAACTGCCATCTACTTCCAAGGACTGCAGGCTATCAATATCTACCAAAAATAACCTACTAATGGCAAATGACCAAATCAATTCTGCTCAGTTTGTGGTAAAAGTCATTTTCTCTGCGAAGTTTGGTGTGTTTATTTTTTGGTATTCTTAATAAAAAAAGATGAAATTCATAAGTACATTAATAAATAGTAATGACTAAATTTTACTGAGCGGTAAACTTGACTTTTTTAAAATAAATGGTGTTTTCACCGTTTATTATGAATAATTCTGATTTGTCTTACAAAGTGATCTGAATTTAAAAAGCAACAAGCATGAAACTCAATAATAAAATGAAATGCTAGAAGTCACCTGTCATAAGAATGTATCTATTAATCCGAACTGTCAATTTTAATTTTTATGTCTTTATTAATTTTTTATTTTGTGTAGTTCTGGGATGAAACCCAGGGCCTTGAATGTGGTAAGTAAGTGCTCTATGCTAATCAAACTGTCAATTTTTAAGCAGAACATCTAAATGAATACATTATTGTTCCTACGAAGAAGACAATGTTTATTAATACTAGAAATTAAAAATTCTACTCATTCCTTTCACTAGTGTAGTAAAATACTCATTTAAACTTTATAGCATGTATTACAAGGTAATCAATTTAGGAAAATAAAACTTCTTAAAAAATTTTCCATACTGAAGAAAAGTTCCCTTAGGTATATTAAGCAAAAATTCTGGTGGTTCAATTAATAGTTGATAGAAACAACATCAAACCTGTAGTCAACCTAATCTGATGAATTTTCATTAACACATCACCTGTTTTTGTGACTATTATGTCTGATTCCTCAGAGAGACTGAGTTCTTTGAGAGTTTGGGCCATGATAATTTCATGGTTTTTATTGCCCCAAACTTAGAATACCATGAGAATTAGGAAGTCGTTCTAAGAGTGCCAGTTACATAAATGAATATTCTTAGACATTTTACTTACTGATTGAATAAAATGTGTTTCCTTATATTTCAGCTTCACTGGAAAGAGAAATGCTGATGCTATTAACATAAAATGACAGCTTTATGATTTATTTATTAATAATGGATGAAGAGAATAATTATATGAGAACATGTGAATTAGCTCTCTATCTCTATAAAATCCAAAAGTTAGTTTAGGTGATTTAGAATGCTGTATCATTCTAAATATGGTAGATTTGCTGGGAAAGTAGAAAATTGCTTCTTTAAAAATGGGTAAATTATGCGGGGGCAGGGTGTAAGGAAAAATAAAGAAAGGAGAACTGAGTTACTAATTAAAAACTTCATAATAGTCTCAGTTAATGAATAGTTAATTCAATAATCACGTGATTTGATTCCCAAAGTTTTGAAAAACTAGCACTCTTTTTCATATTGTCAAGCTTTTCTTGAAGTCACTAGAGAAGGAAAAGCAAAATAAGGTGCTTTTTTCTGTGGTTAGGGTTCACACATCCTTTATGGGGCAGGTGTTTCTTCCTTAACTGACATAGATGTCAAGCTATAAAACAAAATTTAACCTAGAGAAAAATTCTTTCTATTAATAATTATTCTTTGTGACATTAGGAATTAGTCCACTTAATTCCACAAACTGCCAGGAAACTGTTCTAAGAAAACTTCTGGCAAACTATGTTTCTTTAGAATAACAACAATCAACCATTGTCAAACAATGACTTTAGGTTTCCATGAGCAAATTGGTAGCTCATGTGAAAAGACATCTTCGCTTAAGCGCCCCTCATCTAACAGTTCTTGCAAAAATTTAGGTTTTGAAAGGTGCAACAATTCCAAATATTTATCAGGATAAAATAAGTTAGACATTCATTTAAAATACTAAGTTTTTAAGTTTAAGAGCTTGAATATTTCATCGAAAACAGAAATTTTTAGAGACAAGCTTTCTGATGTTTTTATACATTAACTTCATGTGACTTGCTTTCTCATTAAAACATTTACTAGTAATTTAGCAATGCCTAACATATTCTGAAGTATCATAATAAATAAAACATTACTATTCTTAAGGCAAAATCTTGATTTGATTTCGTTTAGTAAATATTGATCAATGATAAATAATTGAACGATAATTTTACATATTAAAATGAACATAGATTATTAGTATTCCTGACCAAAATGTCTATTTTATGGCATTGGAAAATGAAGCAGACAATAAAAATACATCTTAATTTAATTTAATCTGTTGCCCATTATATCTTTGTACTTACAAAATGAAGAAAGCATAAAAATAAGCTACATGTATATGACTATATGAGAAATTATTTGCCAGCACTTGATTTGCTTTTTATCATATAGTCAAGATTCATATTTAACAACACATAAATGAGAAAATTTCAAGTGTGAATATTCTAACGTAGATTCAAATTATGTACTTCTTTGTGCAAAAATGTCTGCCTTTTGGTGCATCTTCACTGAAGTAAACAATGTAAAAACTATTCTGCAGCTATTTTTTTCTACAGCTTTTGAAAAGAATGCAACTGAAATTGCTTTTACCTAAGCTTCTTTGCTTGTTTGTAATGCACCTGTTGTAGAGTTTTTTCCTAAATATTAAGACCTACTTAAGCTCAATTTTAGGGAAGAATATGTTTCCCACAATTACATAAACACGAATGAACTACATTTTGGAACTTCAAATGCTTTTATTCTTATTTTCAAAAATGTAAAGCCCAATTATCCTAAAAATGTAATTATGTACTGACCTGTACTGTTTGGACAAGTGCATTACTGGTAGCCAACTTACATATATATAGAAATTGAAATGTCAACTCTAAGATAGCAGAACATCAAAAGAAAGAGTAGAAAAAAAGAAGCAAAACAGCAAAAGAAAGATTTCAAAATTTTTAAAGAAAAAATAAATCAAATGTGATTTCAGGTAAATACATGCTTTTAGAATGTAGGCTAACGTAGAACTTCCATGCATTGTGAAATCATTATATGCCCAAGACACATGCAACTGAACTGAACTTTTAATTTCCAAATTCTGTCTTGACAGTTATTTTAGTGTCCAACAACACACCATGCACACAGATTAAATTTATAATTTGTAATAAATCCTCATCAATTTTAAGTTTCAAAAGATTTCAAATTTCAATGTCTGTGAGATTAAGTTGCCTTGACTCTTAGCATAAAAGTCATACATGGAAATTTCCACGGAACACATTGTAAGCATATTGAAAAATTCTGCTTCAGAAATGCATTAATTTTGTCCTTAATAAATCTTTGCAAATATCAGCTCATGTAGAAAAACATTGGTATTCTGTTTTTGTTTGGCTTAAATTATGTGTTTTAAATATGACAGATCAGATAAGCTTGGCACACAACTGTATTACCAGAAGTCAGGAGGCTGAGGCAGGAAGATCACATGAATACAGGAGTTCAAAAAAACAGACAGAATGAAAAACTATGTCATCTATGTCATATCTTCTATGTAATGTCATTCCACTTGTGTCTGTATAAATCAATATTAATTCTACAAATTTAAAAAAGAAAAAGGCTTCTGCCTTGTCTAAATATTTAGAATTTAAGAAATATGAACAATTTCAGCTCAAATACAATTCTATAATTATCAGATTTACTGATTTTACTAAGTATCCTTGACTGATTAAATTAATATACAATAAGATTAAATTCAATTAACTATAAAATAATCATGTGGATATTACCATAGACATAAATTTTTGCCATAGGAATTCTCATATAAAATCCAAAAAGCCGTGTTCATATGATGCCACAACCCAGTGAATATCATTGTTAATATTATTCAACCAGTTTTAGAGCAAATTCTTTAAGGTTACAGTCATCAAATTATTAGTAGTAGTAAGTTATTAAAAGACAAGACAACATCCAACTTCCAGTGATTATTTCTTAGACGTGTTTGAAGAGTCAAATCAGAGTTAGTATATTATTATCAAATTTCCTTCGGAATGGTGATTCTACAGCAATTGTGTTCACTACAGAGTTTCTCATTTACATTCTTCAGGAGGACAAACCAAGAATAAACCTTACTCTAACACCTGGACAGAGGTAGGTGACATGGCCAAGTGACCCTGAAATATGGCAAGATAATAATTTTGCAATACACTTGGAAAAGTTAAATAACTATAAATATTATGAATTAAATTTCCATAAGATAATACATTCGTATACACGTGAACACTAAATGTGTGTAAACAGTCTAGTACATGTGTTGAATTATCTCTATTCACACAATTATGCATAGGCAACACACATAAAATGCATATTGTACATGTACTGATGTGTTCACCCACCCAAGTCGGCATCCAAAGCGCGTAGCCCGGCGTCCAGCCCATAGTAAGCGTTTGGTTTGTGTCCCTATCGTGTCATTAATGACCTGCCGCAGTCCATCCACTAGCTCCATTGTTTATCTGTGTCACTTGCCCAGCCTGGTAGCACTGGCATTTCTTTACATAGTCTCACTCCCTGCTGCTCCTCTAGTTTACAGACAGGTTTGGGGTTTTTAAATTTCTCCCTCTACACCCCCTCTCCTATGTGGGTGTTCTTGGGACCCACGTGTTTTTGATTCAGCACACGGATTATAGGGCAAACCTTGAAATAGCAAGACTTCTTTCGCCCACCCTTGAATCTGTAATGTCAGCCCTCACAGCTCCGCCGCTACTTGTGCTTTAGGTGATCATTTGTGTGTCAGCGTTTCAGGAGAGCCCCAAATGCGCTGGAATACAACTTCAGTCTCCGCTTCTGTTTCCACCATCTACTGTGCCTCCCCCCAGGCTGGAGTCTTCTGCTGCTCCTTTGCTGGCTGCCTCTCATGAGTTTGCAAAAAGAGACCACGGACGTGCTGCGCTCTGTCTGCTCCTCGCTGTTTATCTCCTTCTTGTATCCATCAGGTGGAACCTCTCCTGCGGTGGATGTTCTGCTCATTTGGGGAGAATCTGTGGTGTTTGTTTTGTGCTGTTTGCCTAAACATCTCGGATATGCTTTGGACTTTTCTGTAATTTCCAAGTGAACTTCAGTGCACTCCATTACCTTGCGGAAGGCACCTTGGGATAACTAGCACTGCTCTGATAAAACACTATGAACGGGGCGTTTGAAAGGACAGGAATTTACCCTCTGTTAGTCCTGGGCTAGAAGTCCATGCTTAAGCTTGCAGATGATTTAGTTTTCAGTGAGGACTCTGCCAGTTTCGCATACTATGGTCTTTGACAATGGACTCACAGACCTTTCCGCAATGTGTGTGCGCGCGTGCGTGTGTGTGTGTGTGTGTCCTCTCATCAGGACACGAATTTCATCACACCATCGCCCCTTCTATGACTTCATTTTACCTAATTTTTTTCCTTAGAGAACCTGTCTTCAAACATACTCATGCTAGGGGTTAGGCCTTCAATCTATTATTGGGGGGGCAAATATTCAGTCCATAATATACATTATAAAAAATGCATTTTTGGTTTCTTACTGATTACGGTAGATCTAATATCCTTGTTCTGACTCAGAAACCATTGAAAATATGACCACAGATTGCCTGATGTATCCACTATACTGAGTAGTCACTGGGCTCCATTTTTAATTTTTAAATTTGCATAACCTTCTAAACAATTTTCTCTTATTCTGATAGTTCCTTATTTAGCTAGGCATCTTCTATTTAGGCTAAAATTCCAGCAACATTTTCACCTCTTCTTAACTTTTCTCTGACTTTCCTGAGTGGTTAATTATAGCTTCTTGTAAGATGGTTCATGCCATTTACAACACCTTCACGCTGTTAGAAACACTGACTTCTAAACTATATCTACCTCCTTTTGTTGACCTACAGAGCACACCAGTGCCAGGGACCATGCTTTATTCATTTTGAGGAAGGAAGAAAGAAAGGAAGGAAGAAAAGAAGGAAGGGAGGGAGGGAGGAGGGAATGAGGGAAGGAAAGAGGGAAGAGGGAGGAAAAACTGAAGAAAAAGAATGAAGGGAAAGATCATTTTAGGAAACATTTTCCATGAACTTAACATTTTCTTTGCAACCCAGAAATGTTATAAAATTTATTATACTCAAACTATAATAGCTAAAAACCTAACTCCCAAGAGTGGCAAAAAAACATTTTTATGACATTTACAAAGTTCTATGAGAAACACTTTGAGTGTCATATTTATGGACTCGGGGAACATTATGCTTTTATTTTTTGCAAACGTGTATGTGGTTTCTTCAGCATTTTTTTCTTGATAAAGTGCAAATAAATGATGTATGCTGACTAAATTCATAGTGAAGACAAAGGCACTCACATTGTTCAGCTGTGTTTTGCTCATTTAGATCGGAATCCCCAGCTACCCAAGGGACACTGCAATATTCAAAAGAATGTGAGGCTCTCGGTCACCTGCTCTGGTAACATTTCCACTGTTTCCCTTTTTTCAGCTGTGTTGGCTTCTCATTTCTCCTCACCTATACCAACATGCTCTTCCAATATATCTTTGCTGACTTATAATAAACCATAACCTTGAGTATAACAGCTTGTGTGAGTTCTCTGAATCCTCCTAGGAAAATTATTGAGCGTCAGATGGCCGTGGACACCACTCACTCCCCATCATGAACATTGAGGGCAAAAATTTCCTGTCCTCTGATTCATTGAGAGGCACATGACCTCTAAAGAGGAAAGAACATCAATTCGACTTCATCAAAATTTGAAAATCTGTATTTCAAAAGAAAATGAAAAGACAGACCATAAAGAGAAAGAAAATATTTTTCAACTGTATAGCTGTAAATATTTCCAAGTCAAGTATCTAGAATATATGAAGAACTTTTATAGCTCAATAACAATGAAGAATAATTCAGCAAAAGTTGGTCAAATTATTTGAAGAGATATTTAATTTACGGAGGGAAATAAATCACTAATAAGCATATGGGACAGTGTTCAATATCATTTATCATTAGGAAATGCAAATTAAAAGGATTAGCAATAGTAAGCTTTAGTGAGGATGTAGTGAAATTAGGATATTCCTATTTATTGGAAATGTAAAATGGCGCATTATTGAAAGTATCTTCAAACATGAAAAAAACTGAGTAACTTCAACAGCTCCTGGATAAATAAAATGTGGTGGATTCATACAGTAAAATACTGTTTAGCAATAAAAAGTACAAAATACTGAAACATGCTTCAACATGGATGAATTACAAAAGCATTATGGTACACAAAAGAAATCAGAGACCAAAGACGACATAGTGCTTTTGTTTTTGTTTTCTCATTAGGTTTTAATATGTAGTTTTTACTA
>RJWT010041572.1:0-12295 GCA_004365215.1 Cuniculus paca
TTGTATTTGCCAGGCAGGTGCTTAGTCCACTGAGCTAAATCCCTGGCCAGGTCATTTTGTCTTTATTTTGAGAGCTGACCTCCTCCAACAGATACACCTCTGGCTATGGCTGTAATGTGTTTTCATCCTCTGTATTGACTCTCCCAAAGACGTGGCCCTGTCTGACTGCCTGTAATATTTCTACCTAACTTAGCTGTTTATAATATAGCCACCATCACTATCGTTTATGACTAACAGCATCATGAATATCCATAAACAATATACTTTGTAGTAATGCAGAGTTCTGATCCTCATTTTATAAATTAGTCATCTGAATCTGAGAAAGTTTAGAAATACAATGTCATGGTTAATCTTCATTGCCTTGAGGGATGACTGGGAGATTAGCAAAGTATATTTCTTGGTGAGTCTGAGTGGGTCGTGTCATATAACTATGAATACTCTGTATGATTCTATCTGGTTCTTGGCTTCTTACTCTCTGACTCTTATTCTCTGCTTTTCTGGGTACCATCTTTTGCATAGCTGTACACTGCCAAGCCCTTTCACCATGACATTTTTGCCTTGGAACCACCAAGCATACACTGAAATCTCTAAAACCATAAGCCATATAAACCTTACCTTGCTTTAAGTTGTTATAACAGAAACTTTTTTCAACAGCAGAAAGGTGATTAATACACAATGTGGATATCAAAAAGTTAAGTTGCTATATAGATGATCCTGTGGTTTTGAAGCATTTGAAGTTAGTTTGCAAGAGGAATTTGGAAAATTCTGAGAATAGGCTGGGAAAAGCCTGCAAAGCCGTAATTGAAGCTGATGGGTAGTTCTGGTGGGAGCTCAGATGGTCAGAATACTGCATATTCTGATAAGAATGAGGAAAGTAAAGACCATGTTCATGGTGTTTCAGATGAAAATGAAGATTCTACTGAAAATTGGACTAAAGGCAGTGTTTTATTTTATGGCAAGGAATTTGTCTGCGTTTTATCCATGACTTAAAATTTTGTAGAAGGTTGAGTTTAAGAGTAATGGACTAAATAATGTCATGGAGGAAATTTCTGGCAGGTCAGAACTCTGCCAGCAACCTGTGGGTGGGTGATACACAAATTTGTGAGAGAGCAGTCAAAGATTCAGTGGAAGTTGGAGGTACCAGAACATGGAACATCCAATAAAGAAAGATGCAGTCAGCAAGAGGAGTCGACCCAAGAGAGGAATTGTGAGCTACAGTGGACAAAGCCATTAAGGTGAAGCTGCCTATGTACTTTGAAACTCAAATCATGCCACCACCAGCTCTGGTTCCTAAACATAGAGTGATCAATCTTAATGTTTCCCCAATTAGGTCTCAGTTGACTGTCATTCAATTCTCTTCTAACCACTTATTCTTTTCTTTGGAAATGGGAATGCTTAACTTGTGTGACTGTATAGCACTTACCTTTTTGAGTTTTTCAATGCTGAGAATTAACCTTGAGTCTCAAATGAGACTTTACACTTCTGAGAAGTCTGTGACTGTTGGTGTCCTGGAGAAGGAATTAATGCTATTTTTTTCATCATGTTAGGTGAAATTATGACTTTATTGTTTCTATCTGGCATTTAAATGTTGTTTAATGCAATGTGTTTAGGTGTCAAGTTTATGAAGCCAGTACTTGCCATAGTGAACTTTGATTGTCAAAGTGATTGGCTTGAAAGACACCAATGAGCTTAGTAAAGCATACTTCTGGGTGGGTCTAGGAATATAAGAGTGTGACCTTGGAGACAATATCTAGTCTCTGGACTCTTTCTCCTTGGTTCTTCCCCTAAGCAGGGAAATGTGATGAACAGCTTTCCTCCACTATGCCTTTCTTCCATGGGGTCTGCCTTGGAGCCAGCTGACAGTGGGCTGAAATCTCTGACACCTTGAGTCAAGATAAATCCTTCCTTCTTTGAGTGTCAGGTGCATTGTTCAAGTCATGTAAATCTGACTAAAACACTCAGTAGATGAAAGAGATGGTTTTTAAAGCCCTTTGTGTTTTATTTTACTAACCACATTTTAAAAACTGTAATTGTATTAATGTGTTTGCACTGCCTTAACAAGCTACTTCAAGCTGGGCCAGTTAAGTGGCACACAATTGTTTTCTCCAATTCGGAAGATTATGAAACTATCATTCAAGATGTCTTCAGGGTTTGATCTTTTGAAGGAAAACCCTCTCCTTAGGTTTTGGATAGCCATCTTCTTCCAACATCTTTATGTGCTCATCCCTCTGTGAGGCTCCATCCTACTTGCTCTTTTTACAAGTCAACAAGGCGCAGTGTCTTAACGTGCACCTACCTAACTTTATTTCATTATATTTACCTATCTGAATATTCTAATTTCACATGTAATCAAATTCTGAACTACTAGAAGTGAGGAATTCAACACTTGAGTTTTGAGGAAATGCAATCCAGAATACACCAGTAACATCTGGTTTTTCCTTTGTAAATATAAATATATTTTAAAACTTCGGATTTTGTGTATATTGACTTATTTTTATGTAGTAGCATCATGTATATTTATGCCTTTAACTAGTTTGCAAGAATAACATAGTGCCAATAAATATTTCCACCTTTTGGAAACACGTAAATTTTGCTTTTGGTGAGAACTCTTAGGCATGGAAAACTGGAGAATTCCTAGACTGGTTCTTGGTAGTAAGGGTGACTCTTTTGAACATGCGACTTACCTCAGTCCTTACTTCCTACTCCCTACCTGGCTTACTGGTAGCCCAGAAAATAACAGGCTGCATCCCAGTACTTAAGGATACAGATCAGTTCTCACTTGTAAAGAATTACGATTCATTATTTTAGCTGTTCTGCCTGGGAACTCACTGGAATACCAGGTTAACAGGATTGAATTTATTTCACTTGAGTTAGAACTAGTCTATTCCTAAAGCTGCTTCCCAGGAGTATGTCAAAAACATTTATAAAATAATGTCTTATTTTATAAGTAGAATTTTACTACTAGTTGCCTGAGGTAGTAAAGGCTGAAAGAAACAGTAGGTTGATCTAAAGCACTGGGAAAAAATGCTGAAGAATAAATTATTTGTAAGAGATTTTAAAAACCTCCTATATACTATTGGAGTCTATAAAACCACATATGTGTTTAAAACTGAGAAATTTATCATTAAATGGCTTTGTCACTGGGTAAACATCCTAAACTATATTGACTTAACTCATAACTATATTGTCAATATGGTTAGCATAGTCAGTCAGTTGATACAATCAAAAAATGCAGTAAACACAAGATGCATTAGGCTGCTGCCACAGAAACAAGGAATAATATTTTACAGAGAACATTTAAAATAATAACATTATGTTAAAAGTGTGGTGAAGACATACGCAAAGCAGTCACATAGACATTTACCATCATTGCCAAGTACAGTGTACTGTGTATAATTGTACGTGCTACACTTTTTATGATTGGCAGTATAAAGGGTTTGCTGACTCCAGTGTCACTGTGAATGGGAGTATAGCACTGTGAAATGTCATCATGTCAGCTACAATAACATCAGGCAATAGGACTTTTTCAGTTCCTTTATGATCTTATGTGACTACAACAATATATGTAGTCCATTGTTAATGGAACAGTTTTTAGTTGGTATATGACTATATTGGGAGATATATTTACCTATGTGTATGCAGATTGAACTAATTTTAAAATAATCATAGTACAGAGTCCCATGATTTCAAGTGACCCAAGTGACTTTAAAGTTCAATTTAGGTTGAATACTTGCAGTATTAGAAAAGAAATTAATTACTCAGTATAGTTGTAATGACCTCCACACATTTTTCACTAATGGGAGATAAAAATTTCAAAATGTTTTCATGCAAAATACTTTATAAGAATGAACAATGAATAACACTGTGCTCAATTTCATTACGGCAACTTGTTTTAACAAAGATTGAGCAATATTTTTATAGGCTCACACTTCAGTGACATTACTCAAGTAAAGCAAGATGGTTCAACTTTATTATATTCATAAACTTTTCACACACACTGGAAAGATATTAATCAAGGTTTTCTCAGTGACTGCATTTGATGAGATGCTAAAGAATAAATTTTTATTCTTTTTTTTATGGTCTCATCATTTCATACAAGTTCTCTGCTATTAGCTACATTCTATTTCGATTGTTTAAAATTTTATTTTAAAATACAGCCTCACAAAGTTGCCCATGCTTGCTTCAAACTTATGTTTCTCTTGCTTCAGGTTCTCAACTAACTGGGATTATAGGTACACACTACTGTGTCCAGCAGTATCTATTTTTTAAAATAAGAAACATTATTTTAAACCAAGAAGATATTTACTTTTGTAAAATTTTAATTTGTTTAGAATAACCTAAAATGCTAATTTTTCCTTTATGCAAACTCAACTGTTACCTTATGCCCATTTGCCTTATCTTCTCTCCTTTTACCTTCATATATTTTCTCCCCCTTCCCTCTCCTGCTTTGCTGGAGGAGCTCCATTTGGCATTTATTACATGGCAGTTAAAGAGGAAATGAATTCTCTCAGTTTTTTTTTCTTAATTCAAACAATATTTGATAATCATTTTGGAAGGATATTCGTGCTGGGTATAGAATTCCAAGGTGATAGAATATGTTTTTGTTCTGTTTACCATCAGAATTTTAAAGATGATATTTCATTTTCTCCTGGTCTTCACAGTTGCTTATGATACTAAGTTGTCATGTGTATTGTGAAGCAATGTCTCTTTTATTTTAAGGTTTTGCAAAAATGGGCAGAAAGAGTAAATTCTCTCCTACTCAGACTTCTGTTCAGTGACTCACTACATTGAAGCCAGACTTGGCTTCATCTCTCACATAGCTGGGATTACCTGTGTGCCTCACCATGCAGTTTGGATGAGGCCACTCACACTGGGCAAGCAGTTTGTTTCACTCATTCTTCCAATCCATGTGTTACTCTCAAGCACAATCATCCTCACACACACATCAGAATAAGGGTTAGCCAAATATTTGAGCAACTCTTGCCCACTCAAGCTAACACATGACATTAACCATTACACCTATGAGTATGGTTTTTATAGCTGTAGAAAAATATACATTGCAAAGGACACTTGTAATAATTTCTAAATGCAAATTTGTGTGATAATGCATTTGTATTGTTTTGCCACAATCACTACCCCCTATCTGCAGAACTTTGTTATTGACCCTAAACAAAACATTATCCTATTACTTGCTCATCCTGATCTCCAGGCTCTTAAGCCCTAGCTTTATTGGGAATAGAAGTAGAGATTTGCAATAGGTTAGATATTTGGATTCTCCTTTTCATTTTCCTCTAGAGCACCTTCGATTACATGAAGGATGGTTATGTCTGTATTTTTGCTGCCACGATTCTCATTTTGAGATCTTTGTAAGATTACTTATGAGAGAACCTACTAAATATCAAAGTAATAATTCATTTAAAGGAGACCAAGTAATGAGTTTTAGGTTTCCTTATATTTGGGAGCTTTTTTGTTGCTACTGTTGCTGCTGTACTCACAGATGTGAAAATTCTTTCTCTAACTTCTTTTTCTCATTATAGATCAATCTCTGAATGAAACCTTTCAGTTTCTTTTTAAGTTCCTCACTGCCGAATACTGTCTTACTGAAGGTATCACCTTAGGTCTGAAACACAATTTTGTTCCCTCCCTGTAGTCATGTTCTGACTTCATGAGGTTACTTACTAGTGTTTTGTCACTTAGGATGGACCTTCTTTAAAATGGTAGATGCTAGATCTTTTAGGTCCTTTTTTCTACCATTTCTCTTTCCTGCAGAGTTATCCACCTATAAACCATTCTCTCCCATACCACTCCATTAACTGTCTAAGCCACAATTCCAACAGGTAATTAATTATTCTAAAATTCTCTAGTGTTTTTTGTTTTGCACTTATGTTAAAGTTATAAGATTTGTACTGTTGATTCTTTTCTTCTGCTTATGCGTTCATGTGCATGTGGGTGTGTGTATCTGTATTTCTGTGTGTTGTTAATGATCAACCTTACAGATCCATACTTTCTAGGCAAGGGCTCAACTACAAACCTGTATCTCCAGTTCCTTTTCTCTTGTTGATTTATATAGTTTATGGAGAATTTGTGCAGATATGGGAATTTTGAAAGTCACAAAACTAAGCTTTTCTAGATATGTAACCCAAAAAACAAAACTACAAACAAATGAAAACAAAACAAAACAAAAAACTTCAAAATATTTAGAAAAATTCTACCATATTTACAAAATATTGTAGAAAAAAATGGGGTCTTGAGTCCAACAATATTTCAGCATTTAAAGCAACACATTTTATCTTTCTGTTATAATTGTTATAATTGTTCTGATTCTGCTATAATTGTCAGACAAACTGCTTATTCTCAGTCTTGGTAATTATGCTGTTAGTGGCCAATAAATAATATCTCATATGTAGTTCTATAGATTACATTTTGAGTAAGACTGCCTTAAGGTAATTTCAATGAGTTGATTTCCCAATTCAGAGAGAGAGAGAGAGAAAGAGAGAAATCCAAAGGAATCAATGCACTTGCAGGAATCAATTCTGTAATCAATTTAAATCATCAGCTTATGGAATTCTAAAATATTGTATTTATAGTTTCCATTACTTACTATTCCATCTATTTCTCAATAGATACTGAGAGTTTTTTAAATGTTGGTAAAAATCTTAGTATTAATTAGAAATATTTTACACAACACACATAAAAATGAAAGGTATTTGACAGAGAATATAGAAGATACAAACAGCAGGGAATACATATTGACAAGATTGACAAGTTCTAATAAGCATATTTATGGGTAATGTGACTATTATAGTATATATTTTCTATGGATATTTGTATTCAGTAATTATTCCTAGAAATTATACATATTTTAATAACTCAATGCATTAAATATACTTTGCAATATACCAAACAGAAAGCTTCATAATTTTCATATTGACTCCTATTTATTGAACTAATTTATTATGTATAAAGACTCATTACATAAGATAAACAGCAACTCACTGATATCTAACGACCATGAGAAAAAGTTGTACTTATAGTGAAAGTTACCTCTTCTGGATTCACTTTTTTCTTCACTCTTTGTTCCTGAAAGAATTTTTAAGATGCAAGTATTCAAACTGCTATGGTCTATCATCCCACAAACATGAAACTAAACCTTGAAATAAAATTCTGTAAGAACATATTTGCAGAGATGAGTGAAAAACAAGTTTCTTTATGATGAACTGCAATTGAAATTGCTAAATAGACTGGTTTTTGAGACAACTCAAGTAAGTCATTGCTCATTTCAGTTGGAATTTCTCCTTCATTAAATTAGAGAACATTTGCCACATAGAGTAACAAGTATCTGACAACATAGCCTGTTAACCTATCTATTAGTGCTCATCGATCAGAAATTGATTCAGCAAAGAATTAAAGTGCAAAGAAGAGTAACAGAACATGATCAGAGATGTTGGCACAGATTTGGAAAATTTGCCATATAAATGGCAATTTCTAGAGGATTTCTCTGTTTTAACTTTATCATACACTATTCAATACCTGCACGGTTTGATACAGTGATGACAAAGAACAATATGTAATATGAAAATCACAGGAAGAAGAAAGTTAGAAAACAATACACAAAAATAAGGTAACAGAGACCAATGAATATTATGCTCACTGTTGTGGATTGGTGATTGGTGGTCAATTTAAACACCAGCTGAACTGAATCGGTGTGGCGCTGAGCATGGATGGCCCACCTGAGGACAGTTGCCAGCATACAAAGGAGACCCCGAGAGGAAGAGTAGTGTCGTGGGTTCTCCTAAGTGGTGTTGTTGTTTGGAGCCCTTGATTCTCCTGGAGGAGCTTGTCATGCTGGCTCCCCTGATATGAACTCAGTTGTAATCAGAGGAGCTTGGGACCTTATTGCTGAGAATGGCTGTGGTTCACTTTGGGAGCATTTTGGTCCTTACTTTGAGCATCGCTGCCTGGCTCTGAAGGGAAAGATGTGTGCTCTTTAATCTCCAGGAGAAGTTTGTCATGCTGGCTTCCTGACACGTACTTGACCATTCTCATTGTTGAAGGAGCTTGGGACCTCACTGTCGATGAGGACGGCTGTGATACTTTCCAGGGGAGTCTTGGTCTTTACTTTGTGCATTGCTTCTTGGCTCCAGTACAGAACCCTCAGCCTCTGGCACAGATCCTTCACCCTGTTGGCATAGACTTTCTAGCTTCT
Organism: Cuniculus paca; assembly: GCA_004365215.1. Lineage (NCBI taxonomy): Eukaryota > Metazoa > Chordata > Mammalia > Rodentia > Cuniculidae > Cuniculus > Cuniculus paca. The sequence continues at coordinate 8,207 of RJWT010041572.1, forward strand.
ACCACTGACCTTTGGACCTTCCCAGCACAGATTCATGGGATAGACTTGCATGAGTCTTTGTCATGGGCGCAAGATTTTCAGCTGAACTCATGCAGGTTATTGCCATGGGATCCAGCCCCTTGGCTGGATTGTCTATGTTTAGCATTGTGGACAGATTTCCTGCATTTTCTTTATATTTGACTCCTTGGGTGACCATTATGAATAATACTATAAATTATGTGTCCTGTATGTAATTGTTCTTGCAGCCCCTAACTACAACAATCATGGAGTGGAAGAGTTTGAAATTTTGATCAAAACATTCACCTGTGTTATTGAATGTAAAACAATGCTGTTTTGAAGCCTTTTTAAAATCTCAGTATTCCCTCTCCATTTCTAGATTAATATTACTATTTCTTGGCTTATGGTAGTTAATGGCCCCTTCATTACTTTGTCTACATTAAGTGAATCTCTGCTCTAACTCCTTCCTTAATGATTTCATTCTAATGTATACTGTTCTCTGCAAATGCACACCTGTATGTTTCTCACATTATAAAATTATACGTCCCAATTCTGTTTCCAGTCAATCTAGACTCCACCTAACTTGTAGTGTGATCAAGACTATTATGTAATTGAAACGTCAATTTCTTCAGCCATAACTTGAAAATAATGCATTCTCCGTAGGTTTCTCATTACAGTTAAGTGAAACAACTGAGACGTTTTGTGAATTACAGGAATTTTGCAGTTCTGTGTAGCTCTCACAGCCATTATCACTGTAAGACTTGTAGCCATTAAACCAGTGAAAGATAACAACATAGAAGAATAGGAGCTCAGTTCCTTGATTTGAGTTTAAATTTCAACTTGCCACTCACTAATTATGGATCATTGAGCAATTTATATGAGTTTTCACAGAATTAATTATCCAATACTTAAAAATAGGAATAGACAAATGTAGCATTCTTCAAAAATAGATAAAATAAATTATATAAAACACTTAGCATATAAATGAAATGAGTTTAAAACTTGTTGACTATTAAAATGACTCGTGTTATTATTTTTAACATAGTAATAAAGTTCTGTAAAAAATTCAAATTTATTATTAGAAGTTTTCTTATTTTACTTGGTGTGAATGCTAACTTAACTCTTTTTAAAATACACTCTTTATTACATGGGTAATAGTTTAGCATGTATTTTCATTAATTCTAGTAATAATTTTTGATTTATTTTGAATGTCTATGTAAGCTTCATGTCACAGGAAAGTAATAGCAATTTTATTTCTTTACTTATATCCTTGTAGTGTTTACCTATTTTCTTATCATAATGCATTTGCTTAGCCAATACAGACTAAATGAAAGCAAAAAAAAGATGTTTGTAGGCATCTTTGAGTATTTGTGCTTCAAAGAAAATGTGTCAAATGATTTAAAGTTTGGAATAAAATTAGCTATTCTTTCTCGGCAGATAACTCTTAAAAGTTCAAAGAAATTCCTTGGTGTCTTTAGTGATATATGTGTTCACATGAAATTAATTCAAAGAATTTGAGGCATTAAAATTCATTAATAGTTTATTTCAAATATGCATGCATGTTGAACCATAATCCACAGACTGCATATTTGAATTAAGTCCTTCAGCAGTACCTTCTCTTGAGTGCTCTGAAAATGAACTTATAAATGAATCCATGATTTCTTAAGTGCTTATGGATCTTCAGGTCTTGTGATAACTCTGACTTACTATTTACAAAGTTTATAACAAACAATGAGATAGCTAAAGGAAGACCATTTACTGATGTCACCTGGAATGAAGCATAGTTTAGTTTCAAAGTTTCTAAGAGTACTCACAGTGAAGCAGGGATTTATATTTGGACTTTGTGATATCAGCACTAATTTGTTTAAACTATTATGCATCTGCATCATGCAATTATGCAATAAATGTCTTTGGAAAGTAGAGTTTATATTTCAGGTATAATCTTAGTAACAGTTTATAGAATCAAAGAAATTCCTCACACTGAGAGACTGTAATCTTTTTCTATCAAATGCTTTCTACACAAACAAGCCAGATTTTGTTATATCTCACAATTTTATTAGCTACTGTGAAGCATTGTTTGACTCTACTAACAGACTTGCCATCTATTTTCTGTTACTCTTAAAAATAAAATTCCTTTAAAACTTGTTTTTCTCTATGCCCTCTTTATTAATAATCACTTAAACCTTTTTTCCATTCTCTCATCTCCACCTCAGCAGTGAAATTGATCTTTTCATGATAACAATTATGATCACATTGCTAAATTCAGGCCAGTTTTCATTCTTCACAAAACTCATAAATTAACCACTGAGCAGACTGTTCCCTTTTAAGTTTATTTTCTTGTATTTCAGAGCTTCACACTGATTTAGTGTTTTTCTTCCCATGCAAGTCTCTTTTCCTTTTACATTTTATTCATGCTATTGTCTTCCTGATCGCTAAAGTAAAATGACCAGGGCCTCTGTTCTTGATGCTTTACCATTTCTATCTCCATTTCCTATGCTTGCTCTCAGATCATCTCAAAGCTAAACATTATGTAATAACATGTCCTTAACTCCAACATTTATCCATAGCCCAGTCTGCTCCTGAGAATCATATCAGTACAAACACATGCCAAAGGTAAAGTGGTAGTGCTCTAGGTCTGTGTTGTAATCTTTTCAGAGATTATATTAAAGCCAATAAAGAATCTGCCTTTTCTTATTCTAATCTTTTAAAAGTTATTTGAGAGGTCACTGCTAAATATTTTTTCTAGCAAAATGTCTCCCACCAGTTTAAGTTCCAGCAGTAGTGTGCATGCTTGATAGCAGTGACATGTTTTGTATGTCACATGACACAGTCAGCTATTTATGAGATGTTTCCATATGAACAATTCCAAAATAGCAAACACACATGGCCAAAACCTACCTGATTTCCCCAAAACATAATTTGCTTTTAAACTTTTCTATTTCAATGGAAACACAACCTAATATGGCTCCAAATCTAGTTACTTGGAACTCTTTTTCTTCCACAGATCTGTCTGTTAAATTCACTAGTAATTAATTGATTCAAATTTTTATTTTTTTTTCATTCCAAAAACTTTTATTGAATATAGTAGGAATATCTACCCTTCATCTACTGCAATGTATATTTCTGTATCTAAAAACGAGGGATTTGGGGGTAGTTTTATTTTTTGTTTTTCTCTGTATTTTAAGCAATTTAAATACTTTACAAATAAATTAATAAAATAGTCATAAGAAGATTTTACAACATTTTAAAACAGTTAAAATTTTTTACAGTCATCACCAAGTTTTGAACAACCTGTTGTGATATTTGTATTTTTCCTTAATAGTTCATATTGCTACTGTCTTGTTCTTAGAAAAGTTATTTATAGGGCCAGGCATACAGCTCAGTGGTATGAGCACCAGCCTGGCAATCATGTTTCTGAGTTCCATTCCTGGTAACAACAAAAAAGGTCATGTATAAAAAGTAATTATTGTATAACGTTTTGCTAAAGTTATGGCTTTCAAACATTGGCTATTTCCCTCACATTCCTTTAAAAGTATCTTAAGTAAAATACTAATATGATCAACTTTTATGGTATAATCACCCAAGGCAAACATAAAAGTATTTTCGGAATAGGACTTTAGAAGATAATATTGGAGTGTTTTTAAGAATGGAGGCAAAATATAAATAATAGCCACTCATGAAAAACTTAATGGAGATAAAGACACATGACACGAGCCTTAGAAGAACTGGTTTCACTAGTTACAAATATTCTTATAAGAGTGGAGGCATTCTTCCTGCAGGTGGTGGATAAGTTGGAACACCGAAGAATAAGCATGATAGTTTTACTAGTAACAAGAGACATGGGAGACAATGGCAGAAAATATTTCCAGATCAGCCGGGGATTTAGCTCAAGTGGCCTAAGTGCCTGCCGGGCAAGCACAAGGTCGTGAGTTCAATACCCGGTGCCGCAAAAAAAAAAAAAAAAAAAAAAAAAAAATTTCCAGATCAATTTCTCCCATGTTATAGGTAGTACATCAATACACATAAAAGTTTGTGTTCGTGGATTCATTGATTAGGAAAACCTTGAAATTATTTGAAAGTAGAAATGAGAAA
>RJWT010041573.1:0-12281 GCA_004365215.1 Cuniculus paca
GAACCAGGGAGTAGGATAAGCTGGCTTAAATTTTTTAAAAAGTCATTCTAGTTGCTGTATGGAGAATCTTCTACTAGGACTAACAGTGGCAGCAGGCGTCCAGTGAAAAGAATGTTTTAAGGGTCCAATGAGTGAGAGGGCTTGGGACTGGGTGGCAGCAGGGTGCTGTGGATTTGGAGGACAAAACCAATAGATGTGCTGCTGTTGGTGTGCCTCAGTGGTAGAGAGCGTGCCTACTGTGTAGGCCTGGGGTTTAATCCCCACTGCTGGGGGGGGTGGGGACTTGTGACTGGACTGACTGAGTGTGGAATGTGAGACAAACTAGGAGTCGAGTTCATCTCACCGGAGGAACAGGTGTCAATGACTACAATTGTGCTGCTTATAACACCAGATGGGTACGTACAGATTCTAGCCTGGAACTGAGAGAAAAAACGTTTTGAGTAATCAGAACATAGATGGATAATTTTGGCCCAAGACAGATTATACATAGCACATCACCTTTATCTGACTTAAACAATGAAGTTTGGAGATCTGAATCAGATGACACTTAGATGAGATTTTGGGCTTGATGCTCTAATGGATTGAGACTTCAGGGACTTTGGGATGGGGACATTGCATATGAGATGCAAGTGATCTTTGAGACTCAGAGGTGAACTGCAATCACCAAAGAGGCCACGTCCGATCTCTGGAACCTGTGAATATGTTGACAAAGGGGAATTAAGATTGCAGAACAGAAGAGGTTGCTAACCCGCTGATTTGAGATGGAGATAATCTTCTGGGTTGTCTGGGTGGCCTCAGTGTAATCTTGTGTCCTTAAATATGAAACAGGGACGCAGTAGGGTCTGCAGCAGAGACACATGATGTAACCTTTGAAGACAGAAGGAGGCCACCAGCCCAGGAACACAAAGCAGTCCCTGATGCTGGAAAAGGCAAGAAAACAGATTATTTATATTTTTATGAGGAATATTTTTGCTTCTGTCTTCATGAGGAGTGGTTTACTTTCTTGTGCAATTATCGTGGGGTTAATGCTGTTTTACAAAATGGTTTGAGAAGTATTCCTTACTATTGTATTTTCAGGAAGATATTTTATAGAATTGGTTTAGAATTCTTCAAATATTTGGTTGAATTTTCCAATTAAACTACCTGGACCTGAAATTTTCCTTTACAATATTTTAAACTACAGGTTAAATTTCTCTAAGCAGTTATGGGGCAATTTAAATAGTCTATTTCATACTGGGGAATTGGGTGGATTGTACTTTTTTAGGAACTGGTCTACTTCACCTGAGTTGTGGGATTTTTGTGGAGGGAGTTGTATGTAGTATTTTGTTCTAATCCTTCTGCTGTCTGCAGAGTGTAGTGTTCTCCTGATTCACTCCTGATATTGACAAATTATCTTTTCTGTTGTCTTTGTCAGCTTGCTGGAAGTTTCTGTTATTAAACTTTGCAACAAATCCATTTTGGTTCACTGATACTTATATTCTTTTTGTGTTTTCAATTCCATTGATTGTGTATCGCATATTAGTACATGTTTGCAATATATAATGATTACATTCACTGTGGCGAGTTTGTACCTGTACATTACACAACTTAATTCTTTTTGTCCCCTCTCCCTCTCATTCCTCTCTACTGTTTTTACTTTTATTATTACCTTTCTTCTGTCGCTTTGGGTTTATTTTATTCTAGTTTCTCAAGACGAGAGTTAACATTATTGATTTAAGAGTTTCTTTCTTACACAAGCATTTAGTGCCAAAAATTTCCTTCTTAGCCCAGCCTTTGTTTTCTCCCACATTTTGGTATGTTATATTTTCACTACCATTTAATTCAATATTATTTTGTTTTAATTTCCCTTGATAGTCTTTCTTTGGCTCATGAATCATTTAGAAGTGTGTTGTTTTTTGCTATTTTTTCTGTTATTGATTTCTAATTTGAACCCATTATGGTAAGAGAACATGATTTGTATGATTTTAATCCTTTGAAGTTTGTTGAGTTTGTTTTTAGGATCCAGGATATGATCTATCTTGGCAAATGTTCTCTGAACACTTGAAAAGCGTGCATATTAAATTAAGTGCTCTATAAATGTCAGTAGATTCTATGAGTTGATGATGAATTCTTTTATAGCCCTACTAATTTTCTGTCTAATTGTTCTATGACTTATGTAGAGAAGGATGCCAAAGTGTCTAAATATATTTGTTTTGGTTTCTACTTCCTGTTCTATTGGTTATTGCGTCATAGACTTGACAGTGCTGTTGTTTGGTCTGTTCACGTACTAGATTGCTCTATTAGGTGTGATGAAAAAGTATGGTGAATATTTAAATCTAAAAATCTATTACCCAGAAAAACACATTGCCACTAGCCCCCCTTAAAATATTCCTCCTCACTTTGAACACACTATCCCATCGCTATTACCACTTCCTGAAGTCATTTACATTGATGGTAGTTTCTGTCAAATAACAATGCAATGTGTTCTCATCTACTTTATTCACTGGATCTGATACCAGGCAACTTCCGGCTCTTCCTCAAAGTTAAAATGACCGTGAAAGCTAAATGTTCTGCATCAATTCAGGACATGGAGGCAGCCATGACAGCACAACTAAAGACACAAATGTGAACTTTCAGAACTGCTTCAGAGGTCGGGGTTTTAACTCAGCGACATAAGCACCTGCTTGCAAGCTCGAGGTCGTGAGTTTGATCCCCGTTACCAAAAAAAAAAAAAAAAAAAAAAAAAGATTCATGGCAATGAGTCTTTTACTGTAATAAATTTTACTATCTCTGGCAGTTTTCCCTGTAGTCTATCTAATAATATAGCCACACTTTGAGTTCCCTTACTGTTTGTATAGTTTATCTTTTCCCATCCTTTTACTTTCAGCCTACATATATTGTCATTTTAGAAGTAGATTGCTTGTACATAGCACATAGGATAATTTTAAAAATTCAACCTGCTAGTTCCTGTCTTATAGTTGATATAGATTGTTTACATTTAATGTAATTATTAATATATTAGGCTTAAGCCTTCCATTTAGTTTTGTTTTCTATCGTTTCCTCTTCTTCAGTGTCTGGGTTCTCTTTCTCTTGACTTCTTGTAGATTTTAGACTTCCATTTTCATTTACCTTCTAGAGTTTTCATTTTCTTATGGTATTTTTGATTATATCTTTATGTAGTGTTTTAAACAGTCACTCAAAATATTACAATGTATGTATTTGAAGTCACAGTTTACTGATTGATGTTGAAAATTGTCAGCTTGAGTGTGTGTTCGATTTTTAACATTTATTCTCATCATCTGTGTTGTGAATGTACACACAAGATGTTTGGACCAGAAGCAGATTTCTTGCTATTTATGTTATGGAAAATAATAATCATGTGCTTCCTTGATTATGAAAATGTGATGAGAGCTAGGTCAACTGTCCTGTACATACAAAGTCTGAAAGTAAGGAGTCCAAAAAGCTCCATCTTGGGCCATTTATACACAGGAGATGGGGGACAAACACTTCTCCCCTTCTGAAGAACTCTTCTTAGAAATGCTTTACTCTAGGGCTTCATATGAATAAACATCACCAGGGACCACATCCACCCACTGTCTCAGCTTTTGCAAAGAACCGATGTCTCTGGGTCCTAGGTTTCATCCTTTTTGAAATTTCAGCACCTAGGATAATAGGCTTTAACTGAGATGCTTCTGGCTGTTGGAGAGATGCTCAGGCTTATTGGACGGCAGCAACCACGTCTGCCATTAAGGAAACAAACTGCAGATATAATCTTAACGGAATGTGACGAATAGTGTGTTCTGTTAGGAAGTGAAAATAAGCATTGACTGTCTTTACTGAATACAAATTCTGAGTCTCTGGCATCTGAAGTTTTTACAAGAACACTGAGAATCTGGGGAAAATTTATTTTCCCTCAAAACTCTGCCTCTTTTTAAGTATCTTTACTCTTCTCCCGTTTATGATTGTTTTCACTATTTCCTCTACATATACTAAGAACCACATCAGAAAACAGCAATTTTGGCTTCAACTCTCAAGCAATTTAGAAAACTCTCGAAAAAGAAAAAAAAATCTATCGTAGTTACATTCTTATTTTTTCTGGCGTTTCAATATTCCTCTTTTTTATTTAAAAACTTGATTATAACTCACATATCATACAATTTACCCATTTACAGTATCAAGTCAGTGGGTTTTAGCATATTCACAGTTGTACAACTATCTTCACAATCCATTTTAGAACATTTTCATCATTGCCAAAAGCAACCCCATCCCTTTAGCTGTCACCCCCATACTGTCTTTCTCCTCAGTCTTACACCATTAATCTGATCTTTTTTTCTTTGTGGATTTGCCTATTCTGGACATTTCATATAAACCACATGTCTCAGTGTGTAGCGTCTTACGGTTGGCTCCTTCATGCAGCATAACGCTCTCAAGGTTCAGTCCTGTTCCTTCATGTGGATGTGCCGCATTTGATTTACCCGTTCATCAGTTCATGGACATTTGGGTTGTTTTCACCTTTTGGCTATGTTTCTATGAGCATTCATGTACAAATTCTGTGTGAACATATTCTTTCACTTTTCTTGAGCATATGCAATTGCTGAGTCATAGGACTATTTTTAGGAACTGCCAATTGGGTTTTGAAGCAGTGACACTGTTTCAGTTTCCACCATCACTGTGTGAAGAGTTCTAATCTCCCCACATCTTTGACCACACCTGTAGTTAACCACCCTTGAGGGAGAGAGAACAAGGACTCACCAAGAAGCAAGCCCTCCCTTTGTACCAGTACCATGTGGAGGCCACTGCCAGCAAGGGACAGCCAGACCCAAGCCCCTTTGGTGTGTGGGCTGGCAAACAAGAAGAGCCAATCCTCCCCCCACCCAGCCAAGCAACCAGCTGATCCAGAGAAACAGGCAGTGATGACAGCTATTGAGGTGAAATGCAATTGAATGCCTGTGGTGTTTTGGCATTTCACTGACCTTGCAGGTCTAGGGCCAGTGGTCTGATCATCTATCCAGAGGGTAACAGTGCACAGTGTGGCACCTATGGGAGATCTCTTTCTGAGGGTGGTAGCCACTGTTGATTCCCTATTATCTTGTTTTGAAGTTGAGTATCATTTTCATTGCTTTGTTTGATTGGGTTTTATCCTCTTTTGTTTTGTTTGATTTTTGTTATATCTGAGGACAAAAGCGGCTATTTCAAAGATAGCAAGATATATTATGGTAGCCATTTTGGATTCACTATTGTCTTGTTTTGAAGTCCTCTATTGCATTCATTGTTTTGTTTTTATTGGCTCTATTCTGTTCTGTTCTGTTTAATTTTTATTATATCCAAAGATATCTGCAGCTATTTTGAAAAAACAAGAGGCATTATGGTAACTATTATTGACCTCATATTGTTTTGAAGTCCTGTATCGCTTACACTGGTTTGTTTTGATTGTTTTTATTCTATTTTATTTTCCTTGGTTTTATCCTCTTTAAAATAAAATAATAAAATAAAATAAAATAGCCACCCTTGTGAATGCAGAATGGCATCTCATTTAGATTTGACTTGATTTTCCCTGACGGCTAATGATGTTGGACCTCTTCTCTGCTTAGTGACCATTTGTACACATTAGAGAAATGTCTATTGTTTCTTTTCCCATTGGAAAAAAATATGATTACATTGCAAGAATTCTTTATATATCATAGATATGTCTTTTACTGGATATATGTTTTTAAATTTTTTCCCATTACATAGGCTCATGTTTTCACTTTCTTGATGGTATCCCTTTTAAGTATAAATATTTTAGATTTGGTGGAATACAGTTTTGTGGTGTTTTGTTTTGTTCTACTGTGCTTTAGCTGCCATATTGAAGAAACCACTGCCAAAATTCAAAGTTACAGAGACTGACTCCAGTATTTTCTTCTATGAGTTGAATAAATTTAGCCTGTTTGTTTGTTTGTTTATTTTTTGAGACAGGGTGTTTCTATGTAGTTCAGGCTGGCCTTGAACTCATAATGTAGCCCAGACTAGCCTGGAACTTGTGGTGATGCTCCTGCCTCAGCCTCCTCAGTTCTGGGATTACAGGTATGCACCAACATGCTGGCAATATAACTCTTATATTAAGATCTTTGGTTTTTTGTTCTTTTGTTTTGTTTTGTTTTGTTTTGTTTTTGAGTTAAATTACCTGTGAAATAAGGTAAGGGGGTCAAGATTCTTTATTATTTTCTATTATTGTTCTAAGAACTTCTTTTATCCATTTTTGTAGGGTAGGTCTGTGGGCAGCACATTCTCCTCCTGGTTTTTCTTCATAAGAGAATGTCTTGATTTACCCTGCATTCCTAAAGCATATTTTCACTGGATACAGAATCTTGAGTTGACAGCTCTTTTTTTAGCATTTGAAAAATGTCGTGCCACTTCCTCTGTCCTCTGTGTTTTCTGATAAGAAACTTACTGCCATTTGAATAGCTTATTTTTTCTTTATAGGCAAAGTGTCACTTTTTTCTCTAATAACAAGATTTCTTTCTGTTTTCTTTGTTATCCACAACTGGGACTTTGAGACGACTTGATGTAGCTTTCTTTGGCTTATCTGGTTTGAGATTCGCTCAGCTTCTTGAATCTGCAGGATTGGATCTTTACCCAAATTTAAAATATTTTCAGTCACTTTTTTTTCCTTTAGACACTTTCAGCCCCTCAAGTTCTCATCTTTTTTTGCAACTCCAGTACCACAAATGTTGACTCTTGTTATAGTCCCACATGTCCCTGAGGATCTGTTCTTTCTCTTCCCTCCTACCTCTCTCTTTCTGTTATTTTTCTCTATCGATCTGTTTTCTAATTAATAAATTATTTTTCTCCTCATTCTTGTCTATTCTGCTGTTATACCCTTCCAGTAGGTATTTTATTTCAGTTTTTGTAAGTTTTTTAATTCAAATATTTCCATTCCCAAATATATATATTTGTTTCAAGTGTGCTCATTATGATCTTTTTATAAGGCTACTCTAAAATCCTTGCCAGATAATTCCAAAGCACAGGTTTTATCAAGATTGATACCTGTTAATTTTATTTTCTCATTCAAGTTAAGATTTTCTTTGTACTTGGTTTTCCAAATGCTTTTCATCTTGAACATTTGGGGTATTCTGCTAGGAGATCCTGAATCTTGCTGGCTGTGGTGGCTCGCCCCTGTAATCTCAACACCTGCGCGGCTGAGGGAAGAGGATTGTGTATTTGATGACAGCCTGGGCTGTAGAGGACCACCTGGATGACTCTTTTGAATAAAGAGCAGCTACCTCCACTTTGGCTAAACCTGGCCCTACCTCCATGTTCTGATATGTACAGAGCTGGCTAAGCTATTTCCTTTTCCCCTCAGTTGGTTCTAAGCAATGTAAATAGGGCCAGCTGAGGTGTTGATGCGTACTCTGTGAAGCTAGGCGACAGTCACTGTTTCCCCAACCCAGATGAGCCAGACGGGATGGCAGAGCCACCCCTGCAGAGCTGTCAACTGGGTTGGAGTCTCAAGATAAGAGGCTATGACTTCCCAGGGCTGAAAAAGTTTGCACATCAGAACTGAAGCACCGCTGCCTAAACATTAAATGCTACCTCAATGGTGTTCTGCAGATTGGTTCTTCTGCATGTCCTCCTCTCTGCATAGTGCAGAGGCACTTTCTGGCCTCCTAGCTAGCTCAGTTCACAGTACTCATGTATCTCCCGTCGCTCTCCCAGCCACTCATCCTCTAGCCACTCCCTTCTTCATGAGTTAATAAAATCCAGGTTAGCCCCTGGATTGAGGTCTTTGTTCTGAAAAACCTTCATCCAGGTCAGACTCAGGACCCCTTGGCTGTCCATAACTATGTCTTAGTGTCTTTATTCTCACCATGGGTTGCACTGGAAGCAGTAGATTGAAATTAGCTCACTAGAATTCCAGTAATTTTTCCATGGGGTTACAAATATGAACTTCCTGGCCCACAACAAGGATGGGAAAAGGAATCTCTAGATTGGGCCACATAGTAAGTCCAAGGCCAGTCTGGACTACAAACAAACAAAAAAGAGACTCTGGGAAAAAAAAGAGAGAGAGAGAGAGAGACTCTGAATCTTAATTAAACTTTCTATTTAGCACACATTCTCCATTACTGTGCCAGCGGAGATGGAAATTACCCCACTCAGCCTCCACGAATACTCTGGAGGGAGAGGGACGCTTCATTCACATGGGGTGTGTCCCTGACGCCTTCCTGATGAGTGGTAGGACCTCTCGTTCAACTGAGACCCAGGTGGAAGTCTAAACTCTACGCTTGGACTTTTCTGACAGAGGTAGGATAGGGTTATAGTTTTATTTTCAGGTTTATTTAGCTGGAGTAAAACAGTTTTGTGAGTTTTTTAAAAATCTGTTTGTTTGTTTGTTTGTGAAGATTTTCTGCCTTGCTAGGCCACCTCCTTCTGGTCCTTCAGCTAAAGAGTACTGACTTGTTTTTTTTGTTGTTGTTGTTGTTGTTTGGTTGGGTTTGTTTGTTTGTTTGTTTGTTTGTTTTTGTATGCACCCTGGTGTCTCTAGGTTGCAGCTTCCTCTAGCATCCGGTCCTAGTACATTAGGCAAAAATAAAATACCCCAGAGGGTTACCATCCTGTTGCTCTTCAGGTCCTGAATCTCTCACTAATGTCTCTTGTTCTCTCACCCCCTTTCTGTCAGCATCCTCTTATTTTGTTTGCTTTCTAATATGCAAGGCTTTTAGTTGAATTTAACGGGACAAGTTGAGAGCAGTATTTTACCTTGTCTTGAACGGTGTCTCCCTTTCATTTAAAATTTTTAGACATTTTAATTCTCCTAAGGTTGGAACATATGTTAGAATCACTGGTGCATGTAACAGAGTCTCTTTTTATGAACTCTGCAGTGCTTGGCTTACAAAGGACTTTCTCCATTACCATTCTATTGGGTTTTCTGTAGCTGAAACAGTTAGCAAAAACATGGTGGCTTACGACAATATGAAAGGTATTATCTTGCAGTTCTGTAGACTAGAATTCCAGTGCAGGCTAACAGAAGGTGTCAGCAGGGCAGTGTGCCTTTTTGTAGGTTTCAGGGAGAGAATTGCTCCTTGGCCTTTTCTGCCTCTAAAGGTTGCCTATAGTCCTGTGCATTTCTCTGTCTCCAAAGCCAGTAAGAACAGGCGATGTGCTCACTGTTCATCCCTGAAACCTCTTCTTCCACCCCCTTCTTCCACTCTAAGGATCGTTGAGGTGCTTTTAATGGAGTCAGCTGGATAAAGAGGCAAGCAGGAGCATACCTGTCCCACACATACACCAGTGTCTCAGTTTTCAGGTCACACCCACTCTCACCTTCTCTGCCCAGCCCCATAAAAGGAGGAGAGAGGCTGTGTCTCATGCCGGGATTCCATGTTAGCAGAGCTAGTAGACTGGGTGGCCCCAGACCCAAAGCATCTGTGACTTATTCAGGGGCCTCAGTAGGTAAGAAGGGTCAGCACAGAGGTCTTTCAGCGTCTGCATGAGATTATAGTACCCGTGTTGTTTAGCTTTTCATCACTATAATAAATTCCTGAGATCAGTAAACTTGTAAAAAGGAAGAGTTTGCTTTGGTTCACAGTTTTAGAAGTTTCAGTCCATGATCAGTTGGCCCCACTGCTTTGGGCCTGTGCTGAGGCAGCACATCATGGTAGAAGCATGTGGTGGAGAAAAACCACTTACCTTATGGCCAGGAAATGAAAGCAAATGGAGGGGACAGGGACCCTAATATTTCCTTCAAGGCCACACACCCCCAATGACCTGAAGACTTTCCATTAGGCTCCGCCTCTTAAAACTTCCACTGTCTCCTGATAGTGCCACCCTGATGACAAAGCTTTTGACATGTGGGTCTTGGGACCATTTGAGAGACAAATATAACAGTATCTGCCCTTTGAAGCTAGATGGTGTGAGGTAAAGGGATTCTAGGCCCCAAGTCCAGGTCCAGGTGGCAAAAACAAGCTAAGAAATGTCCTGGAGAACACCCAGCCTGGCTCTCCTGGGAACCCAGGAGGGTGCAGGGCACACGATGCCTCTGAGAAGCCCTCAGTCTTCTGTCGTGTGGCGGTATGAGGATCTTTCCATGTGCTTCTGATGTTAGTGACAATCTGTAGGGTAAATCTCCTGAAGAGCCCAAGTTCCCTGAGCTTCCAGAAGGATTTCCCTGGGCTGAGTGTAGAGACAGAGAAGAGAAGGCACATACCGAGAGGGACTTAGTTGAGGTCCCGCGGCTCACATGGGGTAGTAGAACCTGGATCTGAGCTTCTAGGTAGGTACACCACCTTTTGTTAAAAGGAGAGAATTGACAGAAGTGGAGTAGAATGAAGTCCCGCAAAAGTTCTGCCCCCAGTGGTTGAGCCTTGTAGTGCAGCCCCTCCCGCCACAGAATCACAGGGAAGGCCCAAGGGTGAGATCAGGAGGGTCCTTGGTAGGTTTCAGGCCCAATGGCTAGAGAATTAAACAGAAAGGACAGTGGAGGAGAGGTGACAGGACAGAGACAGAGACCAAGTATGGGAGTGACCATCCACAGCCTCCAAACTGCAGGCCCAGCTCAAGCTTGGTATAAAGAGAGGGCCCTGGCCTTTGGGGCCCCACTTATCTCTGCAATGGAGATGAGAACTCAGGTCTGGCATTCATCTCAATTTGCTGTGGCACCTTTGTCAATCCCCCACCAACTCAGTTTCCTCTTTAATAAAATGAAGGGGGTGGACATAAAAGATTCTGACCATAGCTCCCTACCCCGATGAGCTAAGTATTTTGGTTGACTCTGTCTTACACAGGAAATCGGTGGCTTCCTTATTCACTCACTTCACTCAACAAACACTTACCAAACACCTACTGTGTGTATCAGCAGCAGAGTGTGGGTTGGGCTTGTTATATTTGCTTGTACAGATGACACTCAGGGGCAGGGATGCATGCAGCAGGTGAGAGTGTGATTTCCTTAGAGGCTGGCACACACACAGGTGAATGCAGCAAGCCACTGCTCATCTGATGTGTTTAAAAAGCCAGCCTGGCCTGGGGTCACCACCTCCCCTGGGGCACATGGCAGCCTGTCAGGAATCAGGTGGCTGGGAGCAGCCTGGCCTTGCCATCCAGTCCCTGTAATCAGCTGGATGTGGTCAGAGCTGGGTAATCTGCAGATTCCAACAGCCAAAGACAGGCTGGCCACAGATAACAGAATCCACGGGCCAGTAAAACTCACTTGACCCCAACAGAAAAAAAGGCAAAAAGACAGAATGAAGCCCACTGTCCATTCTAGCTGGCAACTAGAACATGGGGACCCTGAGCCAAAGTATAGTTAACAGCTAAGCAGAGCTAGGAGTGTCCCTGACAGTGACCCAAGAGGACTATCTGGCCAGGAAGCTTCAAAAAAGACCCCAACCTCCCCACTAAGACAGGTCATCGTTAGGGGCTTGGCCTCAGGACTCCCTGTCCTCCAGATCCTGGACTAGGGAAGGAGGATGACAATAGTGAGGGCTGGGGGCAGGATCAGGGTTCCGCAGTGACATATCCCTGCCCCTCCCAGGGTCCCAGGTCCTGGAGAGACGTGAGGACCATTCTGTGGTGTGTCATGACCTGTCGAGCAAGGGCATTCAGGGAAGGTGGCAAAGGCGTTTCTCTGATTCACCCACCCTTACCACGCTTTGTGTCCACTTCAGAAGTCCCAGCATTAAAGAACTCAAGGAGGACGTGCGTGGGTTGAAAACACACAACCCGGCCATTATTCACCCTGAGCGTTGTGGAAAAGCATTGTCTTGGTAGGGGAGAGAAAAATGAGTTCCCTCCACCCTCCAGGTCCTATGGCTGAGCTACAGATCAAATTGAAACAAAACAGATTTCCAAGAGAAAAATTGTTTTATTGCCTATGTAGGCATGGAGGTCCCACAGAAGTGTGAGACTCAAAATCAGGGCCAGATGATTGAAGAAGGATTATGTATAGCATCCTGGGCTTAGGGGATTCGAGAGGGCATCAGGGGGAGACAAGTGGGAAAGAAAAGTAGAAGGGTGTGGAGAATAAAGCTGCCTTGTTATGCAGCTACTAGTCTCCTGGGTGATGAAAGTCTCAGCCCTCCTCTGACACAGATTCTTTATGAATATAGCTGTCCTTCGTAGATGTAAATGTCCTCCAAGAAAGAGATTCTCAGATCTACTCCTATATCGGCAGTTTCTCAGAATAACATGCTCAAAATATGCCACAGAAGTGTATTTTGGAGTAGCATATTCTGGTCTCCTATGGTCATATTTGTGGTGGTGTGTCCTGAGCCCTGCCAGCTCTGATTCTGTACCCCAGTCTGGGCTCCCCCCATGATGCTACCCAGAGC
>RJWT010041574.1:0-12294 GCA_004365215.1 Cuniculus paca
GTCACTTTTTAGTGAATTTTAAATTTATTTTTCATCATTTTGATCAGCTCTTCTATCTGCCCTTTATTTCACCTCGGAGCCTTTATATATCTGATTTTCTAGTGCTGATTTATATTAATAAATATCTATTACAGAGTTACAGCTCTTATTATATTTTCTTGTTTATGTTTTTAGTTTTAATTTTAGTTTTAGTGTTGTCTTCTCTTGGTGGAGTAAAGCCAACTTTCATTATCTGTATTGTTTAGGCGCTCGTTTTCTGACTTCTTCTCATACTGACTTCGTATGCTATGGTCTGCTATTTTCTGTGCCTTTTTTTCCCTCGATCAGCATCAACAGTTCCAGCGAGCAAATCAAGACCTTGGTGGGTTACCACATATTTTTTTGTTCGTGAGCACCCTCTCCTGTTGCCTGCGTGAAGTGCAGGTCCCTTGGCAGATGATAGCTTTGGCTGGAGAGAAAAGCTGGGGTCTTAGGACCTTGTGATTATCCTTTATTTCTGAAGATAGTTAATTTCCACCTCATGCTTTTTTTTCTTCACAACCAAGTCAAGTACCATCTTCTCCCCTGATGTCACCCCGCTCTTCTGAGGCAGAGCCTTTCCGGGACTTCTGTCTCCCATTCTGCTCAACTGCCAAGCCCTTTTCAGTTTCCCGGTGTTCTGTCCACAGAGGTGTCACGTGTAGTTTTCCACCCTAGATGGTAACTGACCTGCCAAGGGTGCTGTTGTCTGGCTCCCCACTATCTCCATGCCCAGGCTCTTGTCCTCATTTGTGGGTCTCCACTCTGACACCAGCGGGCCTCTTTGGAGTTGGACCATTTATGTTCCTACTCACCCACTGCTTTTGAAGCTTTTAGTATTTTATTTCTCCTAATTATGATGCAGGTATAGGTTGTCTGTGGTTTCTTTGCCTTCTTGCTGGATAGTCAAAGGGCAAGTAGAGAGATGAAAGTCAGATGTCACTCTACGCTACGGGAATCCAGAGTGTCTCATTAAGTATTTTTAAGTGAATGATAATGACACATAGGTAGATGGAGGGATTAAGATAGATTTCAAGAAGATAAAAGGAAACAAAGTATACATTCAAAGTCCTCAGCATATCATTGCTTCCAAAATCTTTCTTTCTATACAGCCCTTTCTTCAGAATTTTAGAAATAGCGACAGAGACACCCCCTGGTTTATCACTTTTCACTTCCTAATGCAGCAAGCAATCTTAAACCGAATATGAACCTTCAATCTTTACCAGATAATATTCTTTTTTATGTCATGCTTTCCTGCTACCACTTCAGACAGATCTGCCATATTTAACTTAGCATTTCAAAAGTTCACATCTATATTCAACAGCTTTTTCCAGATATAAAAGGACCTCTGAATACTCAGAACATCCCTGAGTATATTATTTCTTCATGCATCTGTGTCTGCTAAGGAAATCATGTACATTTTCTATTCAAATGCAGTAAGATCTGTTAAGATGGAAGTTTACAGTCATGTGTTACTTCCTGACAGGCATAAATTCTGATAGGTGAACCATTAGGCCATTTCATCAGTGTGTGACCAGTGCAGAGTGTACTTACAAGAGCTGAAATGGGTCCAATGTCACTAGGCTGTGTAATCTTAAGGAACCATCATTGTCTCTGTGGCCTGTCATTGACCAAAAAAATCATCATGCTGAGGAGGACTGTACTTGAAATTTTCAGTACAACTGTATTTTTAATCAAAAATAAACCCATGGTCATGGTCAATGTTTTATTAAATTTACTATAATCCTGTAGTAATTAAATGCTCAGGTTGAATCCACATGATCAATGTCATCACTATAAAATATTTTAACTAGATGTCTCCGCCTTAAAAAAAAGTTAGCACTCTGACACCCAGAGCTTTCTAAGTAAGACTTCACAACCCGTGATCCCACAGGACTGACTAGATGTGTGCAGTTCCACATGGACTGCGTCTGAGGAAAGAGGGTGGCACCTACAGGAACGACATTTGCTATTTTCATTTTTGGATTTTTAGTTTGCTCCTTGGTTTTGCTTTGTCTTCCTGAATGGGATAATGGCCCGAAGGGACCTTTTTCTTTCAACTTCTGTCTGGCCGAATGGACTGTGGCTCGCTCGTCAATAATGCATAGATTTTGTTAAAACAAGAATATATTCAGGATGCACGTTTATAATTATGCAAAAATTGTATGTAAAATGTAAAAACTGCATGAAAAATGTCGCTATCATTCCCAATTTGTGTACTAAGCGTACAGCAGAAATCTGAAACATTGTAGGAAAACACTTTAATATGAGAATTCAGCGTTACCATATTGTATAGACTACAGACTAGCGTATTTAACTGAGGGGAACATGGCGTGTTTCTTGTTTTCTGTTGTAAGGTTATCACCTCACCAAACACAATCTAACAAGAGGTTCCTTTTAAAAACGAAGAGGCACAGAGAGAATGAGAAGAACAAGAAGCTAAAGCAAAAATAATAAAGAGTTGAAGATGTCCCCCACTCGTGTCCCTGTCTGCAATATCTTAGTACTCGTCACGATTCCTAAGTTGGTCTGCTCTCTTCACTCAGAGGTGCTGCAGGCTTCCCAAAGGCGTCGATCTGCTCACAGCTTTCTGTGAACTAACATAACATAATGCGGGGGGCTCGTCTTACAAGACTGCCTGGCAGGAAAGAAAGCCACTTCGATTCTATGAAAGAAAGGAGCTAGAACTGTGGGTTCCACACCCCAATCCTGCGCCTGTGCCTTGTAGAGTGTCTACTGCAGCAAGACTTAAACAAGAATGTTGTAGTCCCCTGGTTTTTTCCCCCCAGTGAGTAGGAAGATAGCATGACAGACAAATAGTAAAATCAAGTCAACTCACTTTCTTGGAAATATCTATTAAAACAACCAACACACTATAAAGAGAAAATAAATGCAAAACTCCTACACACCCATTTTGTTTGAAAAGTCAAGACTCTCCAAATCTACTCAACACCCTGAGTGTCTGGCTGCACATTAATAAAGTGTGAGAGGCCATCTAACTGATAACGTGAGGTGGCTTTTTCAGTGCTTTCATTTTGAGATGGCTTTGTATTTCCAAAAAATTGTGAAAATAGAGCAAAGTGTTTCAACACACATTTTACATAGCTTCCCATAATACTATCTTTCATAGGTACAATTATTGAAACTAGGAAGTTAGTATTCACATGGGCTTTAACTAAACTAAAAAGTCTTTTTGAGCTTTGCCAGTTGTCCTTTTCCTGGTTGAGGACCTGATCCACTGTCCACAGGCATTTAGACGTCCCATCACCCTAGACAGGCACTCTAACTGTACCGCCATCTATCTTTCCCTCAAATGACTTTGACACTTTTGAAGAGTATTGGCCCATTATTTTATACAGAACCCCACACTTGAGGTGGTCACATGATTCCTAATGATCAAAATGAAGTTATTTATTTTTGGCAAGTATACTATAGAGGGAAACCTGTCCTTTCTTTACATGCTATCAGACTATTGCTGTCTTCTTGACGATGTTAACTTTGGGTCATCTATTATTATAGATGTTGTTTTTGAAGCATTAGACCATATAGAAAGAGTGAAGAATATCTGTGCCAAGGCTGTTGAAGTATGTTTTATTTTTAAAGCGATTTTCATGTAATTATAATCAATACATATGTGGTTCTCCCCACTCATAGCTCTTGGTCTGATTGAGTGGGCCTTATATTAGTGAGATAAGCTCTGCCCTCCCTGATCAATCTAGATGAATCAGTGACCCGAGGCAGTTGTCACACTGACCGCCTTTGCAAGATGAACTCGGGTCATTTGTAGAAAACGGATGCACCTTGAGGCCGAAATGTTAAGTGAGATAAATCAGACCCTCAGGCTTAAATATTGCTTGGTTTCTCTTACATGAAAAACTTGATATATAAATAAAATAAGAAATAAAATACAGATAATAGGAAAAAAGAAAAAGAAATAAAAGTTATTGTAATCCAGCATGGGCAAGGTACCTTGATTTAGTATAATTATCTTAATGTGTTTTATATTTTGTCCTATTAGTCTGGCGGTTAATCTGTATAGATGATAATTAACTTTATAAAGATTTATAAATGAATTCGATGCTGGAAAAATAAAAGGTGGGTGGAGGGAAGGGAAATATAAGGAGTGAGATGTTTTATGTACATGTACCAATTTCCTACAATGAATGTAACCATGTACTGCAAACATGAACTTCTAAAATTTTTTTTTAAATTTTAAAAAACAGGATGAACCAGCATAAATAACCAACCAGCAGATGAGAAAGAAGGCTATGCAGAGTAGCAAAGAATTGAGGGAAGGAGATGGACAACAAAAGATAGACAAAGGGGTCTTTTAGAAACATCCAGGGATAAATTAGATTCTAGGCTTCTTATAGCTCTCCATATTTTGAGTCTCACTTCTATGACAAATGTTGTCCATAGAATTCTAAGAATTTCCTACTTGTAGCCCAAATGGCACTTTTTCATGCTGTAGCCTACAGATCTTTTTTTTTAAATTAAAATGGACCAATAATAATAATACTAATAATAATGGTAAATGTTTGGAAAAAGCAATTTAGTAAAAAGAACCTCGTAGCTGTGGCAGAATCCATGCAGAACTGAATGCCCACTTTGATTCTATTCCAGTTTTACAAAGCTCATATGACTGACTGCAAATTAATCTAGACATTTGCACAAACTTTTTCAGGGTACGAGTAGCTAATTACTGAGTCTCCTCCATGGTTCCATGGCCTGAAGAAAATCTCAATTAAAACAGTTCTTAATGCAGCATTAACCTTGCTGATCTCAAGTGTTTGTTTTTCCCTGTTGTACAGTGTATGTTATTCTCTTATCATTGTGACCTTAATCATCTGCAGATTCCTCAAGTATTGTTGATACAGTATTCTAAATAACCCAGGACCCAAAACCTACAAGCATCACACTTGCCTGATTGCGCAAATAGAACGATATTGGAAATTCTTTTTCTCATTTGTTAGTTTAATTTAGAGAAGAAGCAATTGGTTTTTTTAAAGCAAATTAAAGTTCAAATAACTTATTTTTCAAAGCAAAAGATAATTCTTAACTTTTCATCATCCAGAAGACATGTACTCTGAAGTATATAATCTTAAGACTTTCATTTTATCCCTTTTATGAATAAGGAAAAAATATGAATATTGTGATCTTTGTTTTTAATAAATATGTAAACTATCTCAACCAGTGGTTACTAAATTGCAGTTAGACACAGTAAGAAGTTCAGGTATGCTACTGCACAGTAGGGTAACTATAGATAATAATTATGTACCATACATTTTGAAAGCCTAGAATAAAGGACTTTTCAAGCTCTCACCATAAAAATGATAACTAAGGACAGAGACATATTTAAATTGATTTAAATATGGCACAAAGTATGCACATATTGAAATATTACATGCTGCTCCATTAATATGTATAATATTTATGTTTTTAAATATTAGTTAAAAGTAAACTTCTAGTGTTTATTTTGTGATTTTTAAAAAAGGAAAATATGCTTCGGAGTAATACACACAAGCACATGTGCAGGTACACCAACACTTACACATATACATCTATACACACACACATGTATTTAACTTTTTAAATCTTGCTTGTATATTTTTACATCTATCCTATCAAATTTACAAAGAAAGTGATGCACATATCTGTGATGGATTTCTTGTAACATCTTTCTGAAAATATTTAAACAAACAACAGCTCTTTGTAACAGAAAACTAGAGCTATAGTACATCATTTTGTCTTCAAGTGTGAGTCAAGGACCATTGACAATTGATCATGATGTTCATGTGATTTATAACATACAATTTTATTTCATCATGAATTAGAATTTTACTTTGGAAATATGAAGCAAGCAGGAAAACAAACAAAATATAATACATCTTGTGAAAACCAAAAAAAAGATGCCCCCTAAACTACAGAATAAATTGTTCTCAGGACCTTTCGCATTCTGAATCTATAGAGATAATCAATCTTAGGGTTTTATTGCTGAGAACTAGTAATTTATGCCCACCCCAAAAGAGTCAAAGCAAAGAATAAATGAAAGAACAATTTCTATCATAAAAGATAGTTTTGAAAACTTGATTGTGAACAAGCCAGGTGTGGTGGCCCATGCCCCTAATCCCAGCCCTTGGGAGGCTGGGGCAGGAGGATTGCCACAGCTTTGAAGCCAGCCCGGGTTATATAGTGAGTTCAAGTCCAGCCTGAATTACATAACCAGACCCTGTCTCAAAAAGAACCAACCCCCAAAAAAATTTTGATCATGAAATGATTCTATATGGCATTGGAATAGAGTAGGACTGTATCTATAAATTACATATCAGACTTTTACCCTTATATTACCGAATGTGATCATTTGTATGCTGTTGCATTCATGGGATAATATTGAACTCGTTATATGTGTCATGCATTAAGTCAGGCATATAATAAACACAGCATCAGTTGCTATTCTCTGTATATTCCTTTCATTTTAGCGGCTGATGAAAGACTCAGTAGATGTTGTCAGATGCATTAGTTGTAATAGCCAAATTCTCCAATAGCTTTGATTTGGTGAAAAACATCTAGATAGTTATTCTCTTTCTGTATCAAGTGGTGTTTGTAATGTGATAATTAGTGTTTCTCATTGGTTAAGATTGCTGGAATCAGAGTACAGGAATTTTAAATACTGAGTTGTTAAAATAAAATGAATTAGGACTTGAAAATCCAGCAATACCCCAATCACTATCAACACAGATTTGCTCCTATCATTTTTTTGAAAGAAAGATTCCTTAAGTCACCTGCAATTGGTGTTATAACTTTATCGAGGTCCCCCTTTTGTATGAACCACATGTTTGATGTAGTTATGCTGGTGTGTTTTATTGTAAAGTGCTTCCCCATATTTGCCCAGCGTGTTATAGAAGAGAAGGCGATTGCATCAAGATAACTTTTGAAAATCAGAACAATTCTGAATTCCAAAACCTGTGTGTCCCTAAAGGTTCAGATGAGGAATTGTGGGTCTGTAGTTAATGGCACAGAGAAACACAGTGACTAGCGCACTGCCAGTGAGACTGCCCTTTGGTGCCCCAGTGAACGAGAAGGTAGCAATCTGGCAACTCTATCAAAACCATGAAAGGGTGCATGCCCTTTAATCCAAAATCCTATCCCTGGAAAATTATCATTACTGAAATTATTAGAAAATAATAAAAAGTCTAGGTTTTGGTGCATCTGCCACAAACGATGCATACAAGTGAAAACAAGAAAGTCCCAAATGTTCAGTAATAGAAAACCGGAATTGCAGGGACCCACAAGTCACAACCCCTGTGCAGCCCTTGAAGTGACACCATGCAGGAATTTTCACATTCAGAGATGTCTTTGGTATTTTGTCAATTAGAATATCAGCTTATAAGCATAATATGAACCATGTCATAGAATTTCTTTAAAAGTTATGTGCACAGACATGGAGATTCACAGTACAGATACTCCCCTACATATTAATGGTGGTTACCTCAGGGTCGCAGGAGTGCAGGTAATTCTAAATTCCTATTACTGTACTCAGTCTATCATAGCAGGTATTGCTACTGTAACAATAAAACTTTTACATTCCACTTAAATGTACTATTTAAGCATATCGGTATAGCTTAATTTTCAAATTATACTTGTGGAATTTTCTATCAAGAAAAATAGGATAGTCTTTGTCATTGCCTGGTTCAGCTATGGAGGCTCAGTGAAAGTAGGAGACAATGTTAACGGGCAAATCTTGGCTTTCGAATGGCATGGTTTTGGCTATCATAGCACTTATAGTCCTGTTGATATCTTTGATGTGCATGTATATTAAAATTAACAATGGAGCATTGAAAAGATGAGGTATTTTGTCAAGTAATGTGTAGCATTTTAGACTTTGTTTTTAAAATATACCCAGAGAGCATACTGCCAGCATTCAAGTTCTGATCCATGTGGTGTGAACATTAAAGCAGACGCTCTCAAATCGCAGGACATCAATTGAGATTTCATAATCCCTTTGTTTCAGTCATCAGAGACAATTTGCTGTCTTCAGAAATGTGTTCTGAAAATGTGATCTTTATCCCGAAATGCTCCTTTAACAATACAAATAAGAGAGCCGTCTACACTTTCAGGAGCTCAATTTGCCTTCTGCGTTGCACTCAATGGTAAGAGCGTGATTTGTGCCACCCTACTGCTTGGCATGGACGAAACAGCTAGACCCAGCAGTGTGTCTGCAGAAAAGAGAGCTCTGTGTTTTAACTGCCAATTTTCAATCATTGCTTCTGATGGTTCCCACAGTATGTGTCTGAAATTTGGTGCTAACTCTAAATGCTTTATTCTGGTCTCACGGACCGTTTCTGCAACCCATGAATAATTAAATTCTATTACTTTGTATTAGAAAATTGTGATATCTGTTCTTTACTCACTGAAAGAAATAACTTTTTTTATTTTTCAGAGCTTCCATATGGCTGGGAAAAAATCGATGATCCCATATATGGCACCTACTATGTTGAGTAAGTCTCTAAGTGTGATAGTAACTGGTTGTTCGTATGTTGTGAGGCTGTGTTAGTATTTCATTTATCAAGTGTGTGTGACTGACAGCCCCTTTCCTCTTTCATCTTATTCTGAAGTACTCACAAAGGCTCTAGCGGCACTCATGAGCTGTTCCTTGCCTTTCTAACTGGCTAATTTGTCATTCCTTTCCTTTGATTCATGGTTCTAAAACGCCAACTGGAAAAGTGTGTTTCACACTGTCCTCTAAATGAATGATAATTAAAGATATCGAGGTGAATGCCTTTCATTTTGCAATCAAAATGTTGGGAGCTGACTGGTTGTGCAGAAGAGATTTTATATTAAACTAGATTTCAAAACCAATTAAATGAGTCAGCCATACTTTCCAGTTGAATGATAAAATAAAATTTATACACTTTTTTCATTTTTAGAACTCAATTTTAAGTCAACAGTATTCTTTCAGTAGGTTGGATTTTATGTTACCTATGAGAGCTTACATTGCATTGATGTATTTATGCTGTGAACTATTCCCATCCAAGTGTCCTTTCATCCAAAGCAAAGAACCTATTAGAGATTCAGTTATGTACACATGTTTTTTTCCTTAGGAAAAATAAATGATAGTCACAGTTTTAAAAGTTAAATAGATCAATTTTTCTTACAGAACCCATTCTTCACATCAAGGAAAAATTATTCTTATCTACTGTATTATGTTCCTAACATTATTAAGAACAAAGCCCACATATTCTTTATGGGAAATATACTGCCCCAGCAATGCAGAGTTGAAAAATGCAAGACATTCACATTGTTTAGCAAAAGGTACCTTTGTTAATATTCTGCATAACAATGAACTAAAACTACATGGTCAAGGGTCGTAGATTAACAACTTTTTTCACTAAGGGTATTCAAACGGCTTCACCAGGTGTCAAGCCCTTCTCTGAGCTGGAGATGTGCAGATAGGAAAGGCGTGTGCTCCTCCTTGCCCATGAGTCTCTCCCCAACTTGAGCGCTTGTCTCAAACCCTTTCACCATCACTGTGTTTAGGGGAAGCCCCTCTCTGGCTGTGCGGTGCCTCCTTTCCAGACCTAGCCCTGGTGGAGTCAGCTCATTGGCCGTGGGTCACCTCCTAACATAGTGTCTAATGTCTAGTGACAGGAAGTCACTCAGTAGGTAGAAAAGGAAAGGAAGTACAGTCGAGGTAGCTCTAATCGTGAAAACAAATGAGAATCATTTGTAAATAGTTAGAAGACCTCTGAGTCCCACTCAATTGCTAATCAATTAAAATATTCAGCTGTTTTATTAATAATAACAATACAGCTGCTGTTCCTGGATAAATTTAACACTGAATGTAATAACTGGCTTAGTTTACTTCACTGGCTCAGCCTGCACTGTGCACAAGCCTGCTACATCGGAAACCCAAGGTGGCCCCAGATGTGGAAAGAGAACTGAAGTGTGATACACCTCCTCTCTCTGTATGCATTTCCCTGAGCCATTATTGGATTAAAAAAAAACAGCTTTCCTTAGTCCACATATTGGCAAAGCCCATAAAGATCCAGCTAGGAAATACTGGGGGGATCTCTAGAGCTCTGTTACAGCAGCTCAACTCTGCCCTTGTAGCTCAAAAACAAGCAGAGGCAGCACTTGCATGAACCAGGCAGGCTACGTTCAAGTAAAACTTCGTTTACAAAGCAGCCAGCTGGCTGCATTTGGTCTGAAAAACCATAGTTCGCCGGTCCCTGCTGTACTGTAATTCTTCAGATTGTCCTTCCATGACCTTAATTCCTTTCACCCTTACTTCCAATAAGGAAATGGTGTTTTACTCAATCTGCCCCAGTCACCTCTCAGAGAAATGAGGAATGCTTCCTACCTTCTTGATCTCGGAGGTGATATTCATCAATAAAGATCTGTCACTGGTAGAACCGATAGTTAATTCTGATATTGAACTTTGGCTATAGGCCTAGAAAAACTGTTTTGGTTATCATTAGAATTTGAATGGTTGTCTCTTAATTTGGTTTTGCTTAAATTATACTTCTCTCTACATCTCTCGACTTCATTGTCCATGTATTACAGTCATCATCAGAAAGTTGTGCAAAATTCAGTCATGATGTGTATGTAATTAGAACAGACAGGTGTTTAATAATTGTATAAGTGATTCACTATCACAGTCGCAGGAAGTTACTGTGAGGTCATATATACAGGTCACAGGGTGTCCAAATAACTTAACTCCTTCCGGTGGCATCAGGCTCCACTATTTGCCATGGGCTTTAACTGCGTTGCTCGAGCCCAGAGAGTTTGCCAGTACCAGTCACGAGGTGTGAGAGCTCTTCGGACCAAGCTGAAAACCGAGTTACAAACACACAGATAATTCAAACTTAAAGATGAGGTTAAGTTGACTATTATCCCCCAATATCTCTCAGAAACATCTCTTAGGAAAAATCCACCAACATCATTAAACCACTTCTATTTATTCTGCATTGTGTATGCATTATTTGAAATGATGACTGTCTTCTGTCACAACTAGGACAGCTTGTCAAGTATTTTAATTACAATACACTTATCTACATGGTTTACTTCAACTGTGTCTCTCATTTCCACTCTGCTCTTATTTGCTATGAATAGTAGCCCTATTTATGTATTTTATGTGACTATATGTAAACACACT
The DNA here is from genome assembly GCA_004365215.1 of Cuniculus paca. Taxonomy (NCBI): domain Eukaryota; kingdom Metazoa; phylum Chordata; class Mammalia; order Rodentia; family Cuniculidae; genus Cuniculus; species Cuniculus paca. The sequence goes on from RJWT010041574.1 coordinate 11,174, forward strand.
GGTTAGTCATCACTTTCAATCCATTGGGTGTTTCAGTTGAAAAAAATGTTTTTGTAGAGAAAAATAATAGATTTCTAGTTTTTTATCATCTTTTCCGGTGTACAGTCATCCTTATCGTCAATTTCTGATCACGAAAATCTTGGATTCGCTGACATTATCGGCAGCAGGCAGGGCATTCTCTGAGGAGCTGTCCCTTCTCCTGTTTGATGACACACCCATCCACACACTTGCGCAGCTGTTGGGAGGTATGAGGAGCAGTCTTCCTGCCCCACAAATAGCCAGGAAAGCCTGTGTGCTGGGACATTGGGTGCCCACCTGAGCCAACGGACAGGACAGCCCCTCTTCAAATCGACCAACACCTGGGAGCGGGAACCACACCGCGGGCTCCATCACCAGCCCCAGGTGGGTCCGTGCTGTGCTTCCGGCACAGCGACACAAACACACACTCTGCTGTCTGCCACACACGGCCAGATAGGAGTCTCAGAATCAACAGTAGACGACACCCCAGAGTCTGGGCGGGCCAGGTTTTGACCACTCTAACTGACTTCGGTGTGCTATGCCTTACTTCTGCCCCCTGCAAGTTCACTTTTAGGATTGTAATTGGAGTATATTCAAGCACCAGAAAGACCCAAGGAAACCTCATCATGATGCCACCAAAATACTTAGTATTTAGTCCTCAGAGTGTGCTGTGACGGGCACTGACCTCTCAGCAGTCTTAGCCGCATCCATAGCCCTCTCCATGGTGATAATGAAGGAAGTCGTCTTAAGCTCACAAAGGAATGAGCCCTGGCTAGTGAAGCTGAGGACCTCACCCCCCGTCACACGTTCTCATGACCAAGGGCCAAAATTCGGATCTAGTTCATTTGGCAGCCAAGCCCAGACTCCAAATTCTCATTCAAAATGCCTCCCATCAATTTAGCAAGCATGTATAGTCCAGGATGGGCCAAGAAGGCTTTCAGACTTGCTGCTTGGGGATGTCTAGAAGGTTGACCAACCTTGGGAGGCCGTGCGGCCCTCACGGCCCAGGGAGATGAGCACTGTCCCAAGCGATGTGGGCCACTGTATCAGTCAGGGTTCACTAGAGAAACAGATATAACACAAGATAGACAACTGTATAAGAA
>RJWT010041575.1:0-12290 GCA_004365215.1 Cuniculus paca
AGAGGCTGTGATGTAGAATCAGGTAAAATCTCTCCTGCCCACCTCCTGTGAGCCCCACTTGCTATTGCATCTGTGGTTCTCAGGGCAGAAGTTTGACTCCCTAACACTGCTGCCTTCTGAGCTCCACATCTACTCTGATCCCAGGACCCCAGAACCCAGCAAGCTCCCACTTACTTACCCTTCTCTCTTGCTTTCCTAGCAAACCTTCCATTTGACCTAACAATGACAGAGCTTCACTCCCTGAGGTGTTAAGACTGGAGATGGTGGTGGAAATAATCTGGACTCACAGTGCCCACAGAGCAGGAGCTGGGAGTCAAGTTCTCTCTTTTCCCTTGTTAAAACAAAAACAGACCCACGATGGCATAAAGATGTTTACATAGTTCTTAAAATTCTCATAATCAGCTGGGCATGGTGGCTCACACCTGTAATCCCAGCACTCGGGAGGCTGAGACAGGATCATTGTGAGTTCGAGACCAGCCTGGGCTACACAGTGAGCTCAAGACCAGCCTGAACGGCATAGCGAGACCTTGTCTCAAAAAGATAAGGGCTGGGGATCTAGCTCAGTGGCCTAAGCGCCTGCCTGGCAAGCACGAGGTCATGAGTTCCATCCCCAGTGCCGCCAAAAAACAACAAAACAAAACAAAAAAATTCTCATAATCCCTGCCATTGGTGAATCTCTGCTAGTCCAGCATGTTATGAGCATAATTCTGATAAAAACCCCTCATAATCATTTTAATGCTAACCCAAGAAGCAACTTTATGAGAAATCAGTCCTTTGAGATGTCATTGTTTCTGAAGAGACAACCTTCCAGAAAGCTGTGTCATCACCCAGTGCTAAATTAGGATTTAGCTCACACATTCTTACAATGAACATCCTCTCTTGACTCTCATGATTTCTCCTAAATCCTTTGACCTCTTTGGACAACCTTTTAAAAATATCCCAGGGGTTTGTTATCTGGCATGAGCTTTCTTAGTCATTTCCTTTGATACATCCTAGGTTTGAACATTGCCCTTTTTACAGCAGTTATCAGCTGCCTTTAGTCCATCTCAGTCTGATCTCTGGATTTTGTTTCCAGAGTTAAACACAAGTGTTAAAGTAAATGTGTATCTATGTCAAATACTGGTGGTTAGAAATATATTATCTGCCATTCATTGAGTGTCTACTCCGGCCAACCACTTACAGACACATATGCATATTGTACGTGTGGCTTCTAATCCTCATGGCAATCTCATTTAGGACCAAGGATATGGACCACCGCAGCACACCAGGGCAGCACAGTTGTAAGTGGGGGACTGGTCCCTGGGCATGGGTCACCTGGTGCACCCAGTCCTGTCCTCTGCTCATGGAGATGTGTATCACTACAGCTCTCACCTCTTCTAATGCCACCAGCCCTCTCAGGCTTTGCCAGGCAAGGTTAGCGTTTTAGCATAGCTTCCACAGCAGGTAATAGCATCTGCACTCCCCTGATTTTCTGACCAGCCCCTCAGAGGCTCCGGCTCATCCTGAGGGTTCCAGATTTGGAGGAAGGACTTCGCCAGGAGCATGCACTCACCTCCTCAGGAGTTGGGAGCTAGGAGGGGATGCACAGGGAACCAAGCCACAGAACCTGTGAGACTGGGGAAAGTTAAGTTGTGGGCAGATGTGTGCCTCTCCTGTCTCCTCCTCACCCTGAGTGTGCTGAGCACACTGCTGTCACATGGTCCATCTGATGGAGCCACCAGTGGCTAAGCAACTGGCTGCTTCTCTTGGAATACTGAGGCCAGTCCAGCAATATGCCACCTCACCTTCTTCCCTGCCTCTTTTATCTGTGACTTTCAGTGTTAAAGCCCACCACATAACCTTAGCTCAGGCTGTGCACAAAACATGGGCTAGCACAGTGCTGGCACCAGGATTCCAAAGCCCATGGTTTTTTCTACTGAACTATCCTGCTTCCTACAGAAATTCATGTTATGTCGAAGCTACATAGCAACACAAAGGAAATTTGCAGCATGCTTATGATGTCCCAGACAGGGATCTAGGGACTCTGCATGGATTCCCTCAGTCTATCCTGACAACAAACTCATGCAGTGGTCTCTGATTTTAGCTCCTTTTTAGGCAAAGAAACTAAGGTCATACATATCTACTTTACATGAATATACAGTTGTCTGTGTTTAGGACTTGACAATAGATACATTACTATAAGAAAAACTCCTGCTTCAGCATCACTGAATGTCAGAAATACACACATGCACAAGCATACATACTCGCACACGCACACACACACACATGCTAAGTACTCTACCCAAAAGATGAAAACCTACTCCCAAATACCAGCAGTATTTAAATAAGGATTCTGAGCCAACTTCTAAAGAGAGATTATTCCTTTTATTAATGACAACTCATATATAAACATGTATTTGAAGTGAAAACATGGAAGGGTCCCTTCTAATTTCAAAGCTTGTTAATAAGTTTATCAGATGTGAGTGAGAAATTTTGTACAAACACTGGCTGAGTTCAACTGATAGGAATTCTAAAAGGAAAATTCTTTATGAAAAAAATTGAGAAGGAAAAAACTATGATTAGGCTTCAAAATTATATGCTTTCATGTTAATGAATATTCAATTTTTATAACCAAGAATAAAATATCTACACTGTGACTCAGGAAAGGATGTTAACTGTGGATGAACTTATATAAGAAAATGTATTATTCTGATTCACAAATTCTGCCAAGCAAAATAAATACTGTTCTTCCAAGGGAAAACTGAGACCCCAGTGATTCACTGAGTGAGTAACATGAAGGCAAGATATTTTCTCTCAAATAGGACTCATCTGTATTAAAAATGAATGCAAGAAAAATGTTCTTTCAGTGGTTCAAAATATTAAATAAAAAATTTATGTGGAATATATTGTGACTTTTGGTAAGAACACATACGATCAAAGAACTATAAACATTCAAGAGTTTTAATTTCATCATCTTTACTACCCCTGTTTGTTTTTCTTAAAACTGGTATTACTTCTTATTATGGTTGCCCCATTTATCGAGAAAAGCTTCTTTTCTCTCATATAGACTTTATCATTAAAACTCTTCCCTGGTATCTAAAATCTATGATTCTTTCACTTCCTCTCAAAGGAATGAGCAAACAGTCTCTGTTAGGGTGAGTGTAGGCAGCACAGGGAGCATTTGCAATAACTCACAAATTTCACCTATGAGAAGAATGATGCTGGGGAACATAACTGCATAATCTCCTCAAGACATACCCAAGGGCCAATTAGCTGCATACTACATGGGATGTATGTATGTTTGAGCCAAACAACTTGAAATCTGGCTCTCTTTAAGACTGATACCACTCCAAGTTTCAGCTTCATACTGTGTAAAACGCAGAGTTTGAGCTACACGAGATGCTAAAATATAGTTAGTGGCTCTTATGCCCCCAGCTATTCTCAAAGTTATTAAGCCCACTGCCCAAAGTCCATGTATCCATTCCAGAATCAACTGCCCCTTAGCACAATAACCAGCAACAGGGGTTGGATGCTAGTGATTGCTTCATTTTGCTCACTACAGAAAACACTGCTATGAGATTTTGGAAACAAAATGGATTGAGCTAAGCATACTTCCTTTCCTTTACCCACACAGAAGTGCTAAACAATAATAGTTATTTTAAGGAAACTTTTAGTTAAGGAAAACAGCAGTGCTGGTGTCAGTTACAAAACACAGTAATGAAGGAAACCCTCTAAAGTTCAAGAGTTAAGAACCAAAGTCAGATGGGTACACTAGAACTGATGCCGGAGGGGTCCATAGAAGTTTTGGTTTGGGATTACAGTTCTGCTCCTCATACGACTGTTAGAAGATGTGATCCTAGGACTACATGGGAGGCAGAGGCAAAGAAGCAAAATCTCAGAAAAAAAATCTAGAGCCTCAGGGAGCTATACTGTGTTTTTAAAATAGACTAAAAGAAATGTAGCAGCCCTGGGAAGAAACTATGGAGAATTACAGAAACTACTAAAGAAAAGTCTTTACATAACACTTATCCAGGAACACAATTTCTGGCTTTTGGATCTCAAACATAGCTCCTAGATCAACCATACCACAGATAATAACTATAAATTCTAGACAAAACATAAAACATAACTTCCTGAAGAACAACACAAATGAATCAGAAACTAGTTAGGACTTGACATTTGAAAGAAATGGTATTTTTCTGTATAAGGACTGGCCTCAGATCATGCTAACTTGAGTGACTAAAAACTCAAACAGAAAATTCATGCTTACTGTCTTGAAGAATCACAGAACAAATTTCACAGCAATTAGATTAGGTGAAAAATGAGTAAGAACCACTTGAAAAAACAGTCACAGAGAGGAGTTTCTGATTTCGCATAGGCTGACTCTTGAAACATACAGACACAGGGTAAACTCCAAAGATACCTCAGCTAGTCCTCAGATGAACTTAGCTAATATTTCTTTTTAGGAGAGACAGAATGTGAAGTTTGATTTCAGGCAAGTAAATGACTGATTTAAAAACAAAAACAAATCTTGACGGAAACACAACAGAATCCAGGGTGTCTACAATATACCAGTTACAGTGCCTATGTCTAAAACTGTTAGACATAAAACATAGAAAAATGTAACTCATTTTAAAGACAGACACTATCATTGGAAGCCAATCACAAGACACTGAAATTAGCCAAGATTTTAAAGCAACTATTATAATAATGTTCAAGGATATAAAAATATGTTTAGGTGAATGAATAAATAAATGATCTCACTGGAAAAAAATTAAAATTTAATTTGGATGGCCCTAAAAGCCCAATGGCAATAACAAAAAGTCAGTTTCTTGAAGACAGGCCAATAGAAAGTGTGCAATGTAAGAACAGACAGAGAGGGAAAGCTTTCTAAAAAATGAAGAGTGGGGACTAGGGATGTAGCTCAGTGGTAGAGTGCTTGCCTAGCATGTGTGAAACCCTGGCTTTGAATCAAGCAGCAGGTATAGATAGATAGATAGATAGATAGATCACATAATGTAACATAAATATAATTTGAATCCCATAAGAACAAAGTAGAGAGAAAAATGGGACAAGAAAAAACTATGTGAAGAAATAAAAGTCAAATTTGGTGAAAGAAAAACAATTATAAATTCGAGAAGCTTGATAAATCCCCAGTAAGAATAAATGCAAAGGAAATCACACCTGGGTACATTAAGCTGCTAAGTATATAAAGAAAGAATCTTAAAAGTAGCCAGGGAAAAATAATTTAGTGTGTTTAGGAGAACCATTAACATCTCATTAAAAATAAATGGGAGTCATAAGATGGGAAACAATCTAAAGCACAATAAATAAGATACTGAATGAATAAACAGTTGTTTATCCCCAAACTAATCTACTTGTTCAAATTCCGAAGAATCTCCCACAGAACTTGACAATATGATCTTACACTACATGAGAAATTACAAGAATAAGCAGATAAGACTTTCTCTATCATACACATCAAGATGTATTATAAATCTGAAGAAATTTAAATTGTAAAGTAGCAACTGGGAAGCAAATACAGATCGTGAAATAAACCCATGCAAATATGAGTTCTTAGTTTACAAAAGAAGTAGCATGAAAAAAATTAGTAAGAAAAAGGGACTTTTCAATAAGCGATACCAAAACTATTGGCAATTCATAAGTAATTGTAAAATAAATTAGTTCTCTCCCTCAGAATTCTCATAAGAATGTAGTCCTAACTGTAAAAAACAAATGTTTGTAGGATTAAAGATCTAATTGTGAACAACAAAATTTTAAGCCTTTGAAATAAAATGTAAAATAATCTTCTTAGAAGAGACAGGAGAAGTGTTAGCATGATGTAAAAAGAACAAACCATAAAGGAAAAGTTAGTAAACTTAACTGCACTAAGATTTAAAGTTCTAATAGATAAATGTCAAAATTCAACAACAACAAAAAATTAAACAAGGAGCCCAGATTGGGAGAAGATAAAGTAGAACATACAAGGAACTATAAATACATAAGAAAAACATCCAAAACACAATAGAAAAAGGCTTGGGGTTTAGCAACTCACAGAAGATTTATTCTAAATTAACAACAGGCTTTAACTATGTTCAACGTTTCAATTAATCAGGGAATCTATATTGAAAGAACAGTGCGATATCCTTTTGCATCCATTGGACTGGGCAACTTTTCGAAGGTCAAACGTACATGGCATTGGTAAATAAATGGAGCCCACGCACAGCTAGCAGGAACATGAATTGACATAACCTTCCAAAAAACAATTTAGTGCTTAAAACAATTCAGTGACATCTGGTAAACTTAAAGATGGCAGAAACTAATATCTAGCAACTCTTCCTTTAAGTGTTTTCACAAAAATCATCCCCATAGGGGTATAAAAAGATGTACATTCAAATAGGCACCAAAGCATTATTCAAAAAAGGGAAACTGGACAGCTGAAATATAATAATATTTTTTGATAGACTGAAACCTGATTCCCCTCACAATCAGCAATCAGCACATTCAAATGTTGGCTATGGTTGGGAATTTGTTCTTCATTCAGTAAAGAGATGAGGCTAAATGTTCCCTGCAGCCGTGCCCACAATAGTTAAGCTATGCAATCAGCCTAAATCCCCATCAACAGATGAGTGGATAAAGGAAACATGGTATATATGTACAATGGAGTACTATGCAGTCATAAAGAAAAACAAAATCGTGCCATGTGTGCGAAAATGGATGCAGGTAGAGATCATCTTGTTAAGTGAAATAAGCTACACACAGAAAAATCATGTTTTCTGTCAAAAAAAATCATAATAAAACAGGCAAGATTAAGCTTGCAGTCTAAAGATACACTCTCAGGTGATAAAATAATAAAGTAACCCAGAGAGAGGGGGTTGGGAGGAGAGGAGGGGGAAAGAGAAGAGAGAGGAAGAAAAGAGGAAGAGAAGAAAGGGAAGGGAAAGGAGAGGAGCTGAACAGAGCAGAGCAGGGAGGGAAGGGGAGGGAAGAAGAGGGGAGGGGAGGGGCTATTAGAGAAAAACAGGGGAACAAGAGGGAGACAAGGGAGGCAAATGATCAAAATATATGCATACAAGAGGGGACTGGAAGAATGAAAATGATCAAAATATGTTATATGCATGTACACATCTCCCAAAATGAAATGCGTTGATCTGTATAAATAACATGCACTCGTTTTTTTTTACAAGTTGAGATTAATTGGTCTCAGAGACTGAAAGCAAACTTAGCCTAGGGTGAGATAACTAAATCAACCTCCCAAGTAGGGTTTCAGTGCTGTGTGGTTCTTATGTATTGAGAGTACCCACTATTAACGGTAGTGACTCCACAGGTAAGGAGAAAACAGCCATCAAAACTGAAACCATATGTGCTCCTCTCTTCCTGCAAGAGCTACTAAATTGCTTTCGTAAAGCTTTTAAAACAAGACAGCCTTAATATGCTCATCTGAAATGTTTCCTCTCTTTTGCACCAGATAATCTAACAATTCAGATTAAGCTGCCTCTTTATTCTGAGTCCAAACATTTCAAATATAAAAAGCGTATTTTACAAATTGCCTCAAAATACATAAGTCCAGAAAATAATAATTAGGATTAGCATTATAACCAACACTTGTCATTTTACTTCTTTATCACAGCCTCATGTACTTGATCACATTTCAGTTCCAGAATAACGTATAAAGGAGGCTTGTTACCTCTGTGACAGAGGTGAGTAAACAGAGCCTTGTAAAGGAGGAAAGGCCCTGTGCCAGGTCATTTGGTTATACACAGTATGCAGTGAGCCCAAGGTTCAACATGAGTCCTAGCGAAATAAGACAAATAAGGAAACAATGTGAATAATGAAGCCAGTGCATATTGCAGATTGAGATGGACAGCTACTTAGCCAGCCTCGGGGGGGGGGGCGGGGGGGGACACTTGTGCCACTGGCCCCAGCTGTCACTAGCTTCTAGTTGAGGAATATACTAGAAAGACACAGTCACCTAGGATTGAATCTCCATTCCATTTCTTACAGCTGCATAAGCCTCAACAAGTTAACCTCTCTATGCCTCAGTTTCCATATGTGTAAAGAAGGAGAAGGTAATACTGCATACCTTATTGCACTGTTATGAAGATTATGTTAACTTACATAAAAGTAATACCTGGCCTAAAGTAAGCGCTACGCCTTAGCTACCATTATTGTAAACGGGTCTTTTTTCAAAAAGAAATAACGTGCATAATGAAACCAAGGAATTTCTGACTACTCTCAAAAATAATATTAAAGGTATCACTGCCTTAAATTCTATTGGTGACCAACCATTTAGAGAAACAACAAGCATTCTTTTTATTTCCTTAAGCAAAATAGCTACAAATCACCCTCTCTTTAAATGGATTGCTTCTTGGATTTGTTCCTGTTACATATTTCAATTAAAACATTTATGTTTCCCCTAAACTTAAAGGATTTAAAATGTTGTTCACAAAACATCTCTATTATGAACTTACTGTTACATAGTTTTACTTACAAAGCATGTACAGGAAATTCTCACAAGTCTTACGTTATTGTAATGCTATAGGAAATGGAAAGCAACTGTTACGGCTTATAACTCGATGTCCCCCCAAAGCCTCATGTGGTCATAGATGGGGCTTTTCGGAGGTGGCTGAATCTAGAATGTGTGATGCTAGGATCAAGGATGCGATGCAGGGATTGATGCATGGTGTAATGCTGGGATTAAAGGTACAAGTGCTGCTCACCCTAAGAGCAGGTTGTCTGAATAAAATAAAAGAGACAAAAAGAGGACTGTTGCTGTTGTTGCTTGTTTGTCACTTGCTACTCGCTACTTGGATGGCTCACTACTTTGCTGCTTTCTGGCTGCCATGAACTGTTTGTCCTCTGTGATACCCCTCTGCCACACCGCCCTGTCTTGGAGCCAGCAACTATGAACTGAAACCTCTACGAACTGTGAGCTAAATAAACCTTCCCTCCTTTAACTCTGGGTGTCAAGTACTTTGTCTCAGCAACAAGAGAAAAAGTAACTAAGACAGCAATCATCTACACATTACTTTAAGATTTTACACTCATTAGTTAGCAGCCTTAAAATTATGAGTAACAGGCACTCCACCGTTAGTCTGAAAAGTCAGCCTGAAAATGCTGTTCCTTGGCTCAAAAATCTACAAAGTTGCCTCCCCTGTGTTACACACACACAAACACAGACACACACACACACGCACACACACAGGCACAGGCACGCGTGTGCGCGCGCGCACACACACACACACACACACGGAGCTAAACCACTGCCCAATATTGCTACTAAGGCATTTGAGGCAACTTCTGGCCTGGCCTTAATATGTCTTTATAGCTCAACCTCCTACTAAAGTCCTGTTCATTCTCCTGTGTCAGGACAAACCGGTTCTGAGGATGAAGCATAGGTCTGTGAGGCCACTGAATCTAGCTGCCAATGTTCAGGAAATACAGAGGACAGAGGATACATCGAACTGCGTCATAACAATACTATCAGCACATGCTAGACTGAGCAACTCCTGAAGTCAATATCAAAAATAATAAAGATGCTGGGCATGGTGGCACATGCCTATAATCCCAGAAGTTGGGAAGCTGAGGCAAGAGGATCGTTGTGAGTTAAGGCCACTTGGTTTGTAAGATTTTGCTGGCATTTGTGTCTCAGCTAGGGATGTGGGGCTTGCCTCGTCTCCTCCATAAACTCTTTGGGAGAGGAATCTGGATCATCCCAACAGATGTACTTTGTAAGCACTCTAATGTTGAATAAAAACAGAACACTAGTCAGTTCAAACTGGTGAGAATTTTGAGTGTTCTGATTTTATCACGAAACCCCTCCTTTCAGCCTTTACTCCATCCCTAGATTTATATGCAAAAAAATGTATAGACTACATGCTCACCTGGGTTAAGAGTTTGGGCTCTTAATCCTGGATCTATGACTTATGAGTCTTGCAAATAGTAACCTTTTACTTTACTTACATTAGTTAACTTCTCTGAGGCTGTTATTTCATCTAGGACAATCCTACCTCATAGGACAGTGAAATATCACATACAAATTACTTAACTCAGTACTAGCCACAAAGTAAGATCTCAACATATAAGTCAGTATTGTAACTGTCAATTGTTGGTATCATTAGTGGGAAATATATGTGAGTCCTCAAGCATTAATACTAAAGCAAAAAGTAAAACTTGATGGTGGATATGTTTACTCAATGACAAACAAACTATGGAAAGTAACCCAGCACACATCTCACACCAACTCAACATTTTTTGTCAAACTGAAACTGCTCATTCATATCTCTTCCACCCTTACTGAGGTGTGAGTTCCTTGGGAACACAGAATGACAATGCGTGGAACTTGTGTCCCAACTCCCCGGTTACGTCCCCACAGCAGATGCTGTCAGGTGATCACAGCCTGTTTTCTTCTCTGGACACACCTCCCAGGTCTTCTCAACCTACATTGTATGAGCTTTAAGCTCTTTGTCGTCTCTGAAGGGAATCAAGTCTGGTCTCCCTCATGTTTATTGTCTTTGTTGAGAAGAAATGAATTAAATGAAGAAAGAGAATTACACAATCAGTGAGTGACGGCATACACATTTGGTGATAGACACAGGCAAGACCAGAGGATACAGCCTTTACACTGAGATAACCAACAGACTCATCCTTGGTCAGTAGTGGCATCCAGCATACATGGTGACCTGGTCATTCATTCTGTCTAACTCTTCAATTCACAGTGAAGACAGATGCCCAGAATCACACAAAGAAAGCAGAGACAAATCTAGAGCTTGAGCCTCACTCTACTCTGCTTGTCTATGCATGTCTGTTTCGTGACAGATTATTTCCATATAAGGCAGCTTTGAGCCACATCCACAGTGTGTTAGAAAAACAACCAGATGGGCAGGATAAACCGCTTTGATCCAAACTGCTGCCAGACTCCAGCTCAGTGGGTGTGGACAGGCAGCTTACTGATTAAGATCTAATTTTGTCCTTACTCAAGAAATGGTGTTCCTAAGCATGACCCCAACATTCTTGGTACAACTCTGTCCTGTGGCATCCTTAAGAGTCAGAGAGACCATAAGACACTGTGGCCAGAACAAGGAATAAGTGAATATTAGTAAGACATAGAGGAGCTGAAAATGTGGGCACAGCAAAGAACAGATGCATAATGCTTTCAAGATTACAAAACATATTTTACATGTACATCTAATTTAGCTTTCCTAATAATCCTTCAGAGCAAACAGTATTATATTTTAACTCTCTTTTCATCTGAAGAAGTAATGCCTAAAAATGACTAAGGTGACACTTTGTAACTACCAGACCTGCGCGTGTGTCTGATTCAACCCTTTGTGTTTGCTGCCTTCTGTAGTCCCTGTAAAATGTTCCCCCACTGTGTGCAATTACCTGTAAATCCTCTTTATCAAAGCCTGCTATCTGGAAACCAGTCTTCTTGCCTGGTATCTAGCAAACTACATATTAGAATGAACACAAATGATACTGGTTAGTTTTAACTGAAGAAGTAAAGCTAGAAAAGGAAAAAATACAGCCAGGACAAGAGGTATCACCTCTGTTTTCCTCTGGTGTGATGGATGAGCCTGAGTATTAGTGAGGTGGTATTTTCCCCCAGGCCTGCAAAATATCTCAAATGCAGTACTTATGACAAAATGGTCATAAGTCTGCCCTATCCTTCACTCATTATTAAAACCAGCAAATCACAATCCTAACTGCTGGGACAACTGTGCCGGCAACATTTTCAGGAACTACTGCACACAGATACCCAGGCAACAACTGTATTTCTGACGAGCGGTTAACTCCCCGTCAGCCCCTCCTAGGCCTTGCACTCCTGTTCAGCCAGCTGAGAGTGTGTGGTCTGACACTCTAACTCCTCACTGAAGGCCCAAAATCTCCACTTGCATTTTTCTTCTGTTGCAATCGTGTAGAAGAATTCAATCCTGGCCCAGTCCAACTACCTGCCTTCTTGGTCCTTACTCAAGACTTCTACATGTGGCTGGAGAAAAAAAGCACTTCCCTCTGCTGGTACCTACGAGCCTTTCCAGCTTGATTTTTTCATTCATTTTAAGGTCAACTTTCTAAGAAACATATCAGCTTGATCTTTCTACTTCATCAATCCTACCTCATTCTTCAACCCTTTATAACTGGCCTGCATCCCTACCCTTCAAACATCTTTCATAGAAATCCATATCCACCCACGTACTGTGAAATCAATCTACAGAACATTTCCTCATTATTTTCTCACTTACCCTTCTGTTGCACAAGCCTTGGCTCTATCATTCTTAGAGTCTTTTCCCTTGGTTTTTGTTTCCACACAC
>RJWT010041576.1:0-12293 GCA_004365215.1 Cuniculus paca
TTTGCTTTTTTTCTTTTGAACCAGGAATTGAACTCAGGACCTCATGCTTGCCGGGCAGGCACCACACCACTGAGCTATACCCCTAGCCCCATGCCTTTACTTTTAAAGATAAATAACTAGGGCTGAGAGAGTGGAAAGTTTTACATAAGGCCAAACCAAATAAATTAGAAGTGAGGCTTGAACATGACCCCGATACATATGTAATATCTTAAATCTCTTGGAAGTCAGCAAAAAAGGAAATATGGGAGCCCCTGCCTTATCTTTGGGAGATCTGTCCCCACACCCTCGAGTGGATACCTAAAACCATGGCTATTACTGAACCCTATAAGTCAATATTTACCCCATCTTAACTAAGCACTTAACACTTATGGGGACCATAACTTTTGCTGTTTGAGGTGCAACACCAAAAGTAGCATCAATTTCTCTTTCCCTCTTCCCAATTCCATGGGTAGAAGATCCATTGTTACCATGAGGTTATTAAATCTTTTTTTTTTAATTTTTATTTTAAAGAAAATGAAACCAAGCAAAATAAAGCAGAATAAAGACAATCAAAACAAAACAATGTAAGTGATACAGGACTTCAAAACAAGATAGTAGGAAATCAACAATGGTTGCCATAATGCCTCTTGTTGTCTTCAAAATAACTGCCCATACCTTCAGACATAGTAAAAATCAAACAAAACAGAACAGAATAGAACCAGTGAAAACAAAACAATGAGTGCTATAAAAGACTTCAAAACAAGATAAGAGTAAATCCAAAATGGCTACCATAATGTATCTTGTTAGCTTTGAAATAGCTGCCCATGCCATTGGTTATAATAAAATCAAACAAAACAAAACAGAATAAAACCCAACCCAACAAAACAATGAAAATGATACAGGACTTCAAAACAAGATAATAGAGAATTAACAATGGCTACCACCTTCAGAAGGAGATCCCCCACAGATGCTACATTGTGTATTGTTATCCTCTGAATAAATGATCACACTACTGACTTTAGACCTGCAAAGTCAGTGAAACACTAAACACTACAAGCATTAAACTGTGTTTTACCTCAATAGCTACGCTTTCACACTGTGTTTCTCTGGATCAGCTGGTTGCTTATGGCAATGGGGAGGGAGGGGTTGGTTCTTCTTGTTTCCCAGCCCATGCACTGGAAGGGGCTGGCACCTGGCTCTCCCCTCAGCAGCCTGTGCATGGCATCAATTTGAAGAGAGGGCTTGCTTCTTGCTGACTTCTTGCTCTCTTCCCCTGCAGTCCACGAATGGTGCTGACTCATGGGAAAAGGTTGGTGTCTGGCTGTCCTCCCAGTGTCCTGCACATGGCACCAATTCACCAGGTTGTAAAATCATAGTAACTTCAGCATATGATTTTGTTCTTTCCCTAAGTCAAGAACTTTGATATTATCATTTAAAGGAAGTACTTCAGAAATGTTTTTGGACATACCCAAATTGCCAGCATTACTATTCTTGTGCTTTGGGCCATTCATAAATAAAAGAAATGTTGCTTGAACATAAAAACTGCAATACCATGACAGTCATCTGATAATGGCAGAGGTTGAGGAGGACCCATGAGCAGGTAGTGTGACTAGCAGGGATAAACTGTATACATGCTTCAGGTGGGATACAGTGGGTGATATGAAATTTCATCACTCATAGAAGGGCACAATTAAGAAGTTATGAATTGTCTATTTCTGGGGATTTCCATTTAATTATTTGGGTTATGTCTGAGAGTAAGGGAAGCCCTGGAAAACAAAACTGAGGACACAGGGAGACAACTGTAAATAATAGTAGTATTGATACTGATGCAAAGGACAGTACGTCCCAAGGAGCCCGCCAGTCTGCTGAAAGGATCCCTGCAGAAACAAGTCAATAGAGGCAGAGAGATGGTGCTGATTCTTCATGCAGTAGCTTTAATGCCCTGCAGAAGATGCTCCATCCTGCAGCTTCTTCCACTCAAAGATGCAGTTAGGAATAATGCCACTAACATAGGAGCACTGGGCAGGGCGGATGTGGGGTAAATAAGATGATGCTGCTGAAGCATGTAGTGCAGCACTTGAGACATAGACATTGCTCATGGGTCTGTACCTGTCCATACCTCATTCAGCACAGGGGCCTTCACCCCTGTAGCTGACATCTGAGCTGGCAGTAAAGGCAGTCCCTGTTAACCAGCATATCTCACTCTCAAGCACAGCAGCTTTCCTGCTTCCGTATTCCAGGACTGGCTGCATTGCTCTTAGGCAAGTGCCAGGGCCATCCAAGCCCAGATAGAGAGGAGGGATCAGTGCTCAAGAAAGATGAATGTTCTCACACATACAGCAAGAAAGTGGCAAATTTCATATTTGAACTAGACAACGGTCATGATTTTTTGAAACAATGAAGGAAGAGACTTTCTTAAGATGGCAGGACACTTGAGTTTTAATATCTAATACTGAGAAGTCATGTCTTTATGTCTCAGTTTTTCCAACTATAAATAGAGAGGTCTTTCCTGAATCATCTCTAAGTTCTGGAAGCATTTCCTGGTCTTGGTGAAAGTAGGAATTTAGCATCATCGTGTCTGGGTTCAAATCCTATACTCCCTTACAAGCTGTGTGATCCTGGGAAAATCATTTCACCTCTCTGAGTTCAGTCCCTTAAGGTATGAAAAGAGAAATTCCCACACCTAGAGCCTTTGGTAACAACTGGCTGAGACCCTTAGCACAGTGCCATGTTCCTGGCTGGAAATCTACAGGCACGTGACTCCTTGCCCCTCTAGGCCTCACCTCTGAGACCTGAGCAGCACATCAGGCATCTGGCAATGCCTAAAGAATCAGCCCAAAGTGGTAGAAGTTGCATGCTGCTATGGATTGAACATGTCCCCAAAACACATGTGATGGAAACTTAATCTCCAATACAACAGTGTTGAGAAGTGAGGCCTAATGGGAGGTGTTTAGATCATGAGGGTCCCGATCTCATGAATGGATTAATGTCAATTATAAAAGGTCTTGAGGGCTCAAGTTCAAAATTTAATCTTCATGTGTTTGTTTGCATCCTCTGTCTCACACTCTCTGTCTCTCCCCCTCTTTCCATATGATTCCTCCTGCCATGTTATGTTACAACAAGAAGGGCCTCGCCAGAAGTCCACTTGAACTTGGACTTCTCAGCTTCCAGAACGATAAGAATAAATCTCTGCTTTTAAATAAAATTCCCAGTCCTGAGTATTCTGTTTCAGCAGCACAGAACGGGCAGTTGTGTTTTGGAGCTGAGTGACTGGTCTGGGTTTGAGAAAATTGAAAGTTGGTTCCATAGTATGAATACCTACCACTAAGAAGGCTGTGTGAGGCCAGGAGCAGCTGGGGCAGAAGATGTGGGAGACAAAAAAAAGGGACAGTGTAGGAAGGTAGAAGAGAAAAGAGATATAAACTTTGGTGATGTGAAATTATGCAAATTGAACATTTCTGATAATTAACTTATAAATAAAAATGTGTTCACACCAGATCAGCAAAGGGTGGGTATCTTGTAACAGGAGTCTTTATTGGACAGGTTCACAATATATATTTTCCTCCTGAATTTGCCATCAATTCTATCATAAAAATATATTACAACAGTTGATATGTATTCACGAAACACAAGCTATTGTAAACAGAACAGGCATCACTGGCCTTGGATTAAAAAAATCTTGAGTCCTACTTCAAAAGCAAAGAGCTGTTGGCAGGTGTATCACAGGAGCGGTAATATTGCCACATCGAGAGAGCTTCTGGTAACATTTTAAAAAAATAAGTGGAGCCTTACTTCTGCTTCATAAATTAGAAGACAGTTAAATTAAAGCTATAGTGTCAAGAAACATCAAGAAGATGCTAAACTTTTGCTTCATTTGTTTTATACTCAGTGTGCAGCTGTTTGTGTTTATGAACATTCTCCCATATGTATATACTCATGGGCACACAGAGTTGTAGGCACACACATTTATGGGTGCATTTGCTCCAACACAAACACACAGATGTCCCACCTATCATCCTATGAATCTGACATTAAGGAATCCCAAGATTGTGCATAAACCAATCATTTTCCATTTACTCTGTCCTCAGGAATGAAATATTTATTTTCTAAATCCTGGTTTCCAAAAGGATGCTTGGAATGTGCAAATGCGACGCACGTTTCCTTGTGGGATGCTAAACCAGTTGACATGCACATTAGATTTCCTTAATGCAAGCTCCCTTTTGTTGTCTACTGGCCACTGTTTGGATGCCCCAAGAAACAAATGACATATGTCCTTCTTCCTCACTTTGCACGGCCACCAAAAAAATATGAAAATGCAAGGAATGCAAAGCATTCCCAGGATTTGGACACTCCAGAAACTCTAAGGGTAGCATTTAAACAATTCTCCTTTCATTTACAGGAGGCAGTGGTCCTTGCATTGGACACTGGACAGAGTAGAGCCTCTCCAGTAGGTGAGCTTCCTCCAGTAGGGAAAATCCACAGTTGTGACTGATCTTATCTCTTGTCATCCACTGCCCAAGACACCATGGCAGGGGCAGAAATTTACCTTCTCCCAAGAGCTTCCTATCAAAATGAGAATGCATATCCAGATGGCAAGGATTTAGATTCCTTCTCCCAGATGAGTCTAAGAAAATAAAAACTGGGCTATTCCAATGCCTAGAAAAACCACACCAGGTGGCAATGAGGGTAAGGCAAGGCACCTTTTTGATTTGTCACTGGCTGGGCTTACATAGTTGTTTGTGTCCTGGAGCAACCCAGGTTTTCCCTGGGGAGATCCTGGCAAAGTGGATGAGACACCACTCCCCATAAATATCCCTGTACTCCAGAAGAGGTTTACTTACACATTTATTGTAAAACAGGATTCTTGAGGTTTGGAATGATTTCAGTTTGCAAGGAAACTTGGCGTTTGAATTATTTTGTGCATGGTGGTGACATTACTCTTAATAATTGAAGCAAGCATTTGGTAATCGAGTTGAGTGAAGGCAATGGTAGGCAAAGCCTTTATAAAGGGGCTGGATGTTGGGTATTTTAGCCATGCCTAAGCAATCACTAAGATCTGGTCCTCATGAAACTAAACATTGTAGTTGCTCAGTCAAGTGTACTTGTGATTGCATTTGATTCTCTCCTAGTCCAAACGCATTCCCTTGGAATGGTAAGAAATGCGACTGAGATCTGGGCCATGATGTTACACTCTGCACCTCACAATTCACCACAGATTTCCTGTCTCCAAATACAGATTTTTGGCTCTTTGAAACCATCACATCATGGGCTCTGAGTTTTATTAAGCACATGCACAATTTCTGTGCCAGGAAATAAGTATAACACCAATTACACAGTCACTGGGCATGTGTGTGAGGATACAGGAAGTAACACACGCTGGTGTTCCTAAGAGGACACGGATGCCCAAAGGGCACACGCAAACTTTCATGTCAAAAGCCCAATTTATTTAAAAAGTCCTTGAGTATGGGTGTACGTGATAAACCAGAGCACTGCTAAGACTGATTAGATTCATATTTGACCTTT
The DNA here is from genome assembly GCA_004365215.1 of Cuniculus paca. Lineage (NCBI taxonomy): Eukaryota > Metazoa > Chordata > Mammalia > Rodentia > Cuniculidae > Cuniculus > Cuniculus paca. The sequence continues at coordinate 5,503 of RJWT010041576.1, forward strand.
AAATGCTAGACCCACATTTACTTGGCACATCGTACTAGTGAATCGTGCACCCCCTGGAGAGGTAGGAGTGCTGAACGGTGACATAACAAGGGGACTTTTGTAACATGATTTTCTCTGCTGTGTGACTCTTCCATTTGTCCTGGGTGTAGGTGACAGTGCTCTAGGGTACTAAATATGCGACACTCTCCTCCCAAAGACCTATATTTGGCCCCACTCAGCATGCTGTCAGGGGATGTGCCCTGGATGGACATAGTTGGTTTCTTATGCGTGAACTGTGCTCTGAAGGATGAACCTCCATGTCCCTCAAAATGAATGCAATCCCTTTTGATCTTCCCTTGTTCCCTCCTTCCCTTCTCTTTCTTTCTTTCTTTTCTTTTTTCCTTCCTTCTTCGTCCTCTTTCGGAATGGCTAAATAGATATAGACCTCTTCCATATCTCCTTGTTCTAATTTTGACAGCCCCAACTTTAAGACTTCCATCTTCTCCTTCTGGTGACAGATGCGGTTGGCTCTGTCCTGGTTGTGGGGCCTCCACACCATTCACTGGATCCCACTACCAGATGCATATCAAGCTGCCACCTCACTCAACCTGTCATCTGGCAGGGTCACATCTCTGTGTCTTGCCACATGCTGCCCCCTCCTATTGGTCTGGCCCAAACCTCACTGCCTCTGTGAAGCCTTCCAGAATCCTCCTTCCTCCCAACAGTCAAGTTCTGCAGCCTTGAGCACACACCTCAGGATATTTAGCCTGCTCCTTGACCCTAAAGGAATTGTTCATCTCTCTCTGAGTCTGGCACAGAATCCATAGAAATGAGGAGTGAGGGGGAAGGATGTCCATAGCTCTGGGTCAGAACCTCTTGCCTCTCTGCTAGCCATTCCAGAACTCTGCTGTCTGCACCACCAGCAGGTCAGAGCCTCTACGCAGGGATGTTTGATCAGGCTGAGTGAAGCCAGTATAGGTCTTAGCTGTTCCCTATCCCCATGAAGACCCGCTGGAAAGTTTGACAGATCCATTCCTTGGAACCCATGACTCTCCCCTCCAAGTAGTTGACCCCAAAAAGTGTTTAGTTCCCTTTGCTTCTCTAGTATTTGTGGAAGGAGGCATGAGGGGGCCTTAGACTTCATGGATACATCTGAATAAGAGGAGCAGGAAATTGTAGTTGCCATCACTTTCCTTTAATCAGGCCAAGAACAAAGGCATGGAAAAGACTAAGTACCAGGATGGGGGTTGGGGGGGGATAATAGACCACTTGGTTCTGGGGGACATCGGGAGCCATTGGGAAAATGAGGAGCTTATAAATTATGCTGCTCTCACACGACTTGCCATTCCTGGGAAACTTAGCTGGTTCCTGGGAGATCTAGTGGGGGTAACCACAACAGAGGAAGTTGGGAATCCACAAGAGACCCACACCCAAGGACTAGGATCCCCAAGCATCTCTTCTTGGCTGTGCTTCAGCCTGGCTCGGCTTCTAGTTATTTATCTGGATGTAACAAGCTCTGGTCGATGACGTTAAGTGACAGATGTTACCTCCTTCCACAACCAGATTGCCTGGGGAAATAGCTTGATCCAAGGGCCATTCACATGTCTTGAGAGGGCCCCTCTGAATGCCTTTTCTCTAACAAAGGGTCCCAACACTGTCATCATCTGCCAACATCTTACTCTAGCACATCTTAGAGTGGAGCCCCCTGGGGCCTCTTGTATGGCATGGTCTTCTGCAAACAAGCTTTCAGCATCTCATAAAGTGAGCCTTTCTGTTCTTCTGAGAACAATATGGTCTAGCTCTTGAATAAGCATGGAGATGAAACTATTTGGACAATTAAGGAAAGATACAAGACAGTGGAACTTAGTTATTTAGAAAGACCCAATTTTCCACTCAGTTCATTCAGATATATAAAATCATTCTTCCTAAGAGGGTAATTTGAAGACCACTTGTGTCAGTTAGCTGGGTACTGATAGTTGGAAACACAGAATCTCAAGTCTTTCCCAGTCACATAAATTGATCTCTGAGGAGAAGATGCCAGATAGTGTATTTAAACCACCTCCTTTGGTGACATTTTGGGATAGGAAAGTTTAAGAACCAGTGGCTCTATTCAGATACATCAGGCTTTCAGGAAGGCAGTGAAAGCCTATCATGCCCTAGACTTCTCTGTTGCTCCTGAGCCATTCATAGGAGCTGATCCAAGGGATTTCTGGCACCTGATAAAATGTTTTCACTAAAATCAGGCAGATTACTTCATTCTGCCCTCAGGTTATACTCTAGCAATGCACAGCCTTCAGTTTCTCTAAGGGTCCCATCTCTGCCAGGCAAAGCCATCTAATCATGTAAAGTGACAACCAGGACTGTGCTTGGCCCTATTCTTTCTGTCTTCTCTTAAGAAAAACACATGAAAAAGAAAAAGAACTTCACAAACACAAGGAGAGAGGTTTATTGCTCAGCGTAACAGGAGCCTGAGCTGAGTCCTAGAAGAACAAGCAGTTGGAATGAGATAACTCATGTCGTCAAGCCCCTCTTCCCCTGCCTGACTTGTAAGCAAACACAGGCTACCTCCTGGGAGACACCTGGAAGGTGTGCTGGCCACAAGACCCACAAATCCATGTGCCATGACACCCATCAATGGACTGTTCTGGTAGGGCCCCCAGGCTTTGAAATCTCCTCTTCAGGAAGAGGTCTAAGGATTGAGATACGCACATACTTGTAATCTCAGCTACTTGGGAGGCTGAGACAAGAGGATTGCAAGTTTGAGGCCAGCATGGGTAATTTAGCAAATCTCTGACTCAAAATAAAATTTAAAAAGGGCTGCAGGTGTAGCTTAGTGGTGAAGCACTTGCCTAGCATGCACAAGGTCCTGTGTCCCATTCCGTGTACCACCAAAAAAACAAAACAAAACAAACAAAAGAAACTAGAATAGCGGCAGAGTGATTATTATCAGCAAATTCTGAAGATCTAGGATAATGAACTGAGCCCTCCATGTGGATTTAGTAGTCAGAAATCCTCTCTGTTACAAGTTATTTTCAAGTTTCTTCTAATGTTTTTTCCCGCTCCATTTGGGCCTTAGCTGTTAAGGCTTACACTAGCTGAAGTCAAGCAAGCCCATCCAGGCCCTTTCATTTAGATGCCAAAAGTCTTGGTGATTCTATATGTTATACCTGAGAAAACCACATGATGTTTGATAAATTAAATTCCCCAAATGAGGTAGATAATTCAATTGGGAATAATGAAGGCAGGGGGCATACTTTAGAAACTGGCAATAGATGAATATAGAAAATTATTTAAAGGTAAATATAGCAGAATTGGTTGATACTGATTTCTAATGCACCAATTTTCTTCTCACTGCCCCTTGGATTTTAATTTCTACATCTAAATATATAATCAATCAGTTTATCTGAGGGTTATGTCTACATGATGCCACTATAACTGGTTTAATTGGGCTTTCAGCAGTTTTAGAGGTATAGTGAAAATTGTGAAATGCATCATTTACAAAATGTGGCATTGTGGGTGAAAGATCTTGCTTCTTAGCCAAAAAAGGAAAAAGAGATCTAGTTTCTACCAGGAGTACAATATGTTGCTTATACAGAGCAAGAGAGGGAATTTGTCACAATTATTCCTTTAAAGTGATACTGCTTGCGTTTGACTGTCTGCAGTCATTCACTGGGTTGCTACTCTTCTTTTACCCAAGTTTAGTAGTATTTGTGTGAAAAGGGAGGATTTACATATTCAGCTGTGCATACTGTCTTGGCTCCTGGTTGATTTTAACCTCAATGGCACTTTTGGTGCTGGGATAATGGGTGGGTGGTAGACAGTTGCTTGTCACTAGGAATGCTCAACAAAAGTGTCTGTTGTGATGTGAACTTGAGTGGCCAAATGGTCTCTGAACCAGACCAATTTTGTTTCAGTAACACACAAAGTCATGTCTGGCAGTGATGTGCTGGGGGATGTTTAATTAACTTTCTGGGGGAAAGGCCTGGTTAGTAGCCTTTGCGTGGTATAGAAATTTCTACCATGCTAATTTAAAGCTACCAATGTGATGTCCCTGATCACAGGAGGGGAAGAGATGATTCCCCAGAAGACTGGCTGGGAGAGCTTGATTAGAGACCCAAGTCAGTGTCCTAAGGGAATCCCTTGGAATGCCCAGGTTCCTTTTTTCTAAAGAGTCAAATGTGAGCGAGTGTGAGAATATCTCTGCCAGCAGTGGGAAGAAGTCACAGCTTCCTCAGATGCTACATCTGTCTTCATTCTAGTATCCATGGAAACTTTAAAACCTAACACCACTGGGCCTGGCTAAGTTGCTTTCTAAATGAGAAGCTAAGAGTTAATTAAGGCAATATGTTCTCAAATGGGCAGACATTTCTTTATCTTTAAGTACTGGGGCTGCCTGGCAGTGAAAACCATCAAACTCTCCTGGTTGGTCCTTGGTAGACAATGTCTTCCTCTCTCTACCTCACAAGTAAGGACAGAAGAGCTGTAAGGAGAAAATGAGCCATCTGATTTTATGGCTCCCCATTCTTTCCACCCTGGAGGAATCACTTAAAGGACTGAGAAATAATTGCTTTGAGTACTCACAAATCAATTTAAAAATGGTGAATAATAATGTGATGAGCAGAAACTATGGACCATTCATCTTACTTTTTATGAAATCAACACTAGGGCTGCAAATGGATTGATATGTGTATTACAATATTTCATAAAAGTTTTGTTATCTAACCAGTAGCACAAGGTGATTTCTTGGTGATGTTTTACAGCCTCTGGTTTATATGGATGGATGCACAGAAAGCAGGATATTGAGCTACTGGGATAATGGAAACCATTGCCTGAAAATCAAGGCTAGATCCTTGCTCATCCATTTCATAAGGCTTGCTGGACAAGATGCATAAGACAAGGTGAAATGCTTCCTGCCAGTTCAGGTCACAATGGGGACAGGGAGACCCACCAGTCACCATCTTCCCACTTTTACTTGGCTCTCGCACTTATGACATGCAAATCACAAGAAAGTGACTTCTTTGTCAGACTTTGAAGAACCTAATATGTGTATTACTGTGCCTATTGAAACCATTTTCATGCTAAGATTGTCTACACATACAAACATGAGTTTTCTTTATGTGGCGGGGAGGAGAGAAAAAAGTTATATCCAATTTGCCATTCCTGGGACAACTGGTGGGCAGCAACTGGCTGGCCACTAATTGTTAAACATCTTCCCCTTAGGAGCAGAGGGTCTCAGTTGAACACAATTTAATTGGTACTAGCTGGGTAAAATTTGGGTTAAAGCAGTCACACCTACCAAGAGGAAAAGAGTCATTATATTAGATCTGGGTCCACATGGCCACCATAAGTCTCACCTGTAGCATGGCTAAAATGTCCCATGGAGACCATTGCTTTTCTTCAGCATGGAGCCTCATGTCCAGTGGTTCAAGCAGGTGGATGCCATGCCTCCCCACCTGCCACCAGCACTGCATCCTTGACAATGACTGGACTGTCATCTCCGGGGGAGCCTCTGGTGAGTCTAGGAGCTCAAAGCAGCCTCTCAAAAAGAAAGGCCAGAGCGTGGCCAATGGCCATCCTTTGGTGATAAGTAGGGGCAGTCCAACATCTGCCTGGAAACAGACCCCAGAACCCCAAATCAGCAGGTTTGCTGGGGCATAGTGGTGGATGTTGTCCATACAGGATCCCCTAGCCTGCCCCCACTTCTTCTCCCAGCCATCTCATTCTAAACTCTCCAGCAGAAGCATAGTCCTTCACTCAGACACTGGTAGAATGTTCTGGCTGTGAGAGTCACCTGTGAGGCCTGAGGAGCGGATGGAGCGTCTGTTGAGGATCCTGTTCAGAATCTCTTTGCAGCTTTTGCGGTACTGATGTCGCAGCAGGGAGTACACAAAGGGGTCAGATGCAGCCTTGCTGTAGGTCAAGCACTTGGACAGCACCCCCCAGTGGGATCCAATGGGTGCCGAGGAGAAGAGCTCCACCAGTCTGCGGAGAGAGAGGGTGTTAAGTGAGAGCATCGCTGGCCAATACTCAGGTCTACAGCTGACCACAGCTTCCTGGCCATGCTCCATTCCCAGAGACCATGTCTTCAGTTAACAATAACAACCGCAACAATGTAAACAATGACAATGATGACAGAAAACATTAATCGGGCATTTATTTTATTCGAAGCACTGTGCTAGTTAATCACTTCATACATGTGAGGGCACTGAGCCAGGAGATATGACTATCCCCTTTTTACATATGAGGAAATGGAGGACCTGGGAGGTTAAATAATTTGCCCACAGTCACATGGCCAATCAATCGGAAAGGTAAAATTCAGACCTAGCTCTGTCTGACTCAGTACCAAGCTTGCATCTTGGCATTGGCTCAGCTCTGCTTCTTATCTGCTGTGTGACCCTGGGCAAGTCTTCGTCCTCCTGGGACCTGCAAGTCTTATATAAAGAGCAAAGAGGTTGAATGACTGTCTCTATGGTTTTTTCAACCAGAAGACTGCTTCGACTCTACTCCAAACCTGGTTCTAACTTCCTAAGGAGACTGAACAAGAGGGAGGGCTGAGAATTATTGGGCAAACATTCTGCCATGCTCAGAGCACATCTTGCAAGAGGAATGAATCTGCTGTCGAGAAAGAATTCCTTCCCAGAATTAGGATTCTTGTGTCTCTGACAACAGCAGGCAAGAATCAAGGTGACTGTCATTCAGTGAAGGAGAGCAAGGGAAGATAGTCATATACACAAGGATAGGGCTTCTTGGAGTTCCCCACAGGTACTCACTGAACCTCCCGTTCCGTGGTACTAATGCCAGGCTGGGGGGTC
>RJWT010041577.1:0-12294 GCA_004365215.1 Cuniculus paca
ACAAAGTCAAAAATGCATTTACACCTAACCTACTGAACATCCAACATTAGCAAGGCAGCTCTCCTGTGGCGCACCCATTGTTTCCCCTTGTGATTAAAGGGTGGACTGGGAGCTGTGCTTACTGCCACTGCTTAACATCAACTAAGAATATTGGACTACAGGTATTCCTCAAACAATCCAAATTCAAAATAAGAAGCGCAAGTTACAGTTTCTACTGAATGCATAGTGCTTTCACAGAGTCACTGTGTCAAAAACTCTTAAATTGAAAGGGCTCTTCATATTGACCCAGTGAGGGAGAAACAAAAGGATCTGTCAGCTGGCAGAAGGCAGGTATTCTAACTCCCTGCTTAAGACCTTCTGCCCAAGCAAGGTATAGCACCAGGTTTCACCCAACCTTGAAACACTCAGATATTTGGCAGCTAGAACATTGACGGTCCCTATTTCCTAGAGATCCCAGCCACAGGCACTGAGCCTCACCTGGTCCCCTCCAGGTGCAAGCAGTACCTGAAACTGCTGACCACAGCACCCTGGCTTGAATGTTGGTAGAGTGGAGATTTTTGTGAACCACAGCTTGTGGCCAGCGTGCTTAGGCAGAACCTAGAAGTGGAGTCCACCCAAGTGCCATGTGTCCCTGTCGCCATTCATCATGTTTACCAGAGCTAAATATTTTCTGGCAACAGATTCAATTTATGTGGTTAAAAGGAAGCCTGGAAATCTTGGATTGTTTAATTAAGCTTTATGTATTTTGTCCTATTAAGCAGCACAGAAAATGTTTATAGCTCAGTGGAATGAATTAGCATTTATAATTCTTCCTTTGGCAAAGGGATGCATCTACATCTACCTATATAAAATACTGCTGAAATAAAAATGTCAAATCTAGATTCCTTGGCAAGAAAGAAGGCATTTTATAAGACTGTGGAGATGACATGTGGCCTGAATAATCTCTCATACAAATTTATTGCGTTTCTCGAGCTGTAAGTATAACACGCTTAATGAAGCTCAACATTTGCAGCCTGTCCCCCACAGAGTCCCACAGTTTGCCTTCAGAATCCCGTGCTCAACCCAGACTTAGAAACTATCTGCCTGCTAACATGAACTTTGCACTCAGAGGTCGCGTAGTCCACATGCTTCAAAATCATCTACAAAAATTATTAGGCCTTTTCAGAAATTAATGACCCTCACAATTTACCAATTTAAATATGTGTCGACTTAAATAATCCTTATGATATTTGGGAAACATTTTCTTGGATATGAGTAAAGGAAAGCAGGAATTTCACACATTCAGATCTTTACCATTTGAAAAACTCAAAGAAGAAAACAGAAAATACTTTCCTACAAGATTGAAGGAAAAAACGAAATCCAGCATAATTTGCCTATAACAAGACAATGCAATACTTTAAATTTATGTCTGTTTTTAGGACCATAAAATAGAAACACTAATAGCTTCAAAATATTTGAGCCACAGGGTGGGGGGTGGAGGGAATTAAGCAGTCATATAGTCAGTACTGTAACTCAACTACTTCCTTTCGTTCTTTTCTTTTGCTTGAAATTAAACTTATCTTTCTCAAAATTGCCTATTTGCATATTTTTCCATGACTGATTCCTCTACTCTGGGTTTCTGGACGTCTCATATGTTGAAAAGACAAAAATAAACGACAAGATATTATAAAAGAAGAGCACCCTCTGTGATCTGCAGGCATCCAACTGATTAAAATTTCCCATTCTTCTCTAAACAAAATAAAATAAAATAGGTCCCACACACAGTAAACTTGGTGTATTATATATTAAAAAATTCCAAGACAAGTGATACTCAGGGCAGAAGCTGGCTTATTTATAAATGGTAACTGCCACATGAGTGAAGCAGTACAAGAAGAAAAAAGGTAGGAATGCATAGCAAACTCCACAAAGATTTAAAATTTCCTTGCCTTGCCAAAAAGTTAAATTCTGCATAGAAATCACTATGCCTTACAAGAATGAAGTAATGTATGAAGCAACTATAATGGAACAAAAGGCCTAAACAAGAGAATTAAGAAAGAGAATCAAGTCCCCGCTGACTGAACACCAGGGCCACTGCCAGTTCAGGAAGGGTCTGCATTCATTGCTGCTGCTTCCCTCAGCACAGGCAGAAGCAGCTCTAACACAGTGGGAGCCACCAGGCCTCCAGACCATGTCCAAGACACACACACATCTGCAGGTGCAACCTACATCCAAAAAGACCTCAATCTTCCATGAAAATAAATGCAAGCTCCTACTGGTAAGACTAGAAGTAGAATGCTGTATTACTGCATCAACACAATTCCACATATCTGCAGCCAAATGGGAAAAGCAAATCGCCAGTGCAGAAAAGAGGCAGCAAGGCTGTCTCTGATTCTTGTCTGTGAAACAGTGATTCTGCCACCTCCCAACTCAGCCTGCACTGATATTACCTGGTTACTACAGGGGACATCTGGTAAAATCCAGCAGGGGCCTATGGAGAGCAATAATGGGGGACAGAATTAAGTTGCCAATAAAATAGGTCACAGGTCCATGTTCTCAAGATTCTGATTTCAAGATCTAAATTTCATGTGTGAAATAAAAGGACTTAAATAAAGGCCTAAAATTGCTGTGAACTTGTTAAAGAGATGACTTCTAAACTGAAGTCACCTCCTCAAAAACAGGGCCCACATTCCCATCAGAGGGTGGCCAAGGCCAATAAATAGTTGTTCAAATCTTTTACCGCCTTTTAATGGTGCTCTAGGCTACTAGTGATTTACATACTTCATTTCTAATTCTCAGCACGCAAGCACGTATTACATATTCCCATTATACAGAATGAAATAAAAACGTGAGAGGTTATTTCCCTCCCATAGGAAAAAGTTAAGGAGCAGAGCTGGGATTTGTACCTGTCTCTGCCACACCATTCTGCTGAGGAAACCAAACTGGGAACACTGAGTGCATTTGCTCAGGCTCAAGAGGCAGATCTCAGAACAAACAGCCTCCATTTTCCACCCTGTAAAATCAGGGGAATGAACAAATCTCTTCGTACCCTGGCAATTCTGAAAGTCCCTGATTCCAAGATCTAGCTATTAAAAATTGTGCTGCTATAAACATGGGTGCACATATATCACTGCGGCATGATATTTTCAATTTTTCTGGGAAAATACCCAGAAGGGAATAGCTGGATTGAATGGGATGTCCAATCCTAGTTTTTTGAGCAATCTCCATACTGATTTCCACAGTGGCCATATCAGTCTACTCTCCTACCAACAGTGGAGAAGTGTTCCTTTTTCCCCACAGCCCCACCAACTTGGAAACAACCCAAATGCCCAACAACCACAGAATGGATAAAAAAGATGTGGTATTTTTATACAATGGAAAATTACTCAGTTATAAAAAAGGATAATCTTGAGGTTTTTTATAGGTAATTGGAGGCAACTTGAGACTATACTCATAAGTGAAATAAATCAGACTCACATTTGTAAATATCTTATTGTCTCCCTAGTGTAAAAAATAAAAAACTGAAAGAATAATAAGATCCAAAATGTACAATAGATATTGTAATAATGAAAGGGAAAGAAAGTGCTCAAAAGGAAAGAACAACTGTGATGGGGGAAAGGAGAAATGGAAGAAAGGAAAAGATTATATATATGTAGGTTTACACTTATAACTGTATGTATGTATATGTGTGCAAGATAAAGAACTATACTACTAGTCTCTGTTAATTCATCAAAAAGAACAATTTGCTGTCATCATGTGACTGTTTGATCATTTTTTTATGCCTAGATCTTGTAACCTGAACAACTACTTCTAAGATAACAATATGCAATGTATTAACTAGTGTTGATTTCTGTTTTTGTTTTTGTTTTTAATTCTGTATTATTTCTATCCTCTTTTCTGTTTTGCTTTTTTCTAAAAAAAAAGTCCCTGATTCTACCAACCCTAGTGTCAGAGCTATGAGGCATAAATTTGGTCTTGGAAAGGTAACACAGTATTCCCTAATTGCATAGAGGTTGTTTCTTTGTTTATTTCATTTTGTTTGTTGGTACTGAAGATTGAACCCTAGGGCTTCATTCATGATAAACATATACTCAACCACTAAGCTGCACCCCAAGGCCCGACATAAACTGCAATAAAAGTGGGTTCATAATGACTTCCTAGAACAAAGTCAGACCAACAGCATGCAAGCCATTTCCACTTCAGGGACTCAAACACACAATGCGGCTGACTTTGCCAAGAGGGAGTGGAGAAAAGCTTGAGAGTCCTAGGCAACTGCCAAGTGCTTTGGCTTTGCTTTGTCCCCTTGCAAAACTCCTCTGTCTCCAGTCTGTTGAAATTTACTAAAGAACACAATTTTAATATCATAAAAGACTAGATACTGTCTTTGTTTTCTTTTGTCCCCAAGTCAACAACCTTATAGTCAACTGAAGCAACTGCAAGTTAAGAAAACTAGTGAAACTGATGAATTTACTAAACATTAGCAGTTAATTCCCAGGAAGGGTTTATTCCCATGAAGTACACAAAAGGAACCAAACACCCTGGATATTTATCCAAGTATGAAACACCTGAACCATAAAATAAGCACATAGCACAGCAACAGCATGTTAATTTAACCCATGGTGCTTTTTGGCATGAATTACACATTTGTACAGCTCTACACACTTTGTTGTCAGATTTCACACATTAGCATGTCCCATGGACTTCACAATAACCCCGTGGTACACCAACTAAGAGAAATTAACTGCATGTTTAACTTGACTTTAGCACTCCCTCTACCAGATTTAGCCACTTCCTATAAGATTAAAACCTATTCTTGGACTTTGCTTCCTAAAATGATGAAGTAGGTTATAGAAGATAAGTGTTCCTGATCAAATCTATTCGAAAAGCTACATCAAGTACAAATAACATTTATTTGGAGGAATTACAGATACTTACCAAATTAACTTGGAGTTGAGAGGCCAAATTCCTAGAAAGAATGGAAAGTCTTTGAGGTGAGCCCAATGTTTTGCACTGTCTTTCCACTTGGGACATTAGACAATTCAAAAGCTGAATAGTTTTCAGCATTGGTACAGAATTAGGGGGGCTGGAAAGTTGAGAAGTTCAAAGCTCCCAAGACAGTTATGCACTTGGGTGCCAAGATTCTATTAAAAAAAAACAAACTGCAGAGAGGATGACATAACATTCTAAGCCACTTCTCTCTTCTTGAGGTTTGAAACTTGTCTGGATAAGTATCCTAGGAAGAGACACAGAAAGCTCTGTAGAAAGCAGTGACCTAACAAGAGGCAGAAAGTCTAGGGCCATAGCTCAAGGACAGAGTGCTTGTCTAGTATGCATGAGACCCTGGGTTTGATCCCCAGAACCACACACACACAGGCAGAAAAGCTACCTGCTATCATCAGTTTCTGTGCTAGAGATAAACCCTGGTAAACACTTTAGGCTTTCAGTCTGGACCACGGAAAACTGACATCCTGGGAGTAAGGGCAAATCAGAAATAGACCAGCCATGCGGAGACTGATACCAGACTCCTGCCATTCAATCCCTGACCCAGTGAAGGTGAGATGCTCCTCCATTAAGTGCTTTCCAGGAACTTAAGAAGGTCATCCCGGAAGACATTTATCAACATAGAGGCACTGGCTTCCACAAAGTTTTAAATATGATGTCAGCCATCCAGGCTGAAATTGCTAGCATATGAATACATGGCGGCATGGGAAACAAATACCAAAGAGAACCTGCCCCTAAGTGATACAGATTTGAAGTCATCAGACACAGATCTTAGCTGTAATCAACATGCTCAAGAAACATAATACTGTATTATAAATTTCAGCAGAGAACTGTTCTAAGGAAAACCAAATAGTTAATCTAGGCTCAGAAAAAACAAATGATCACAACACAATAGATATACTGAATAAATTATCATTTTAAAAGAATATTGGTGAAATTAACATATAAAACAATAAAATACAGAAAAGTGTGAGAGACACATAGAATATTGCAGAAAGTCCTAACCTACTGAAGTTTTACAAGTACTGTAGAAGAGAAAAAGGATAGGAATCACTATTTAAAAACACTGCTAAGAACTGGTTTTAAAAATAAGAGATACTAGCCAAGCGTAGTGGCGCATTCCTGTAATCCCAGCACTCGGGAGGCTGAGGCAGGAGGATCATTGCAAGTTCGAGACCAGCCTGGGCTCCAAAGTGAGCCCAAGGTCAGCCTGAACTGCATAATGAGACCCTGTCTCAAAAAGACAAAAAAAAATTAAAATTAAAATTAAAAAAATAAAAATAAGAGATACTGAGTCACAAATTCAGGAAGTTTCAGGAATCTAAGCAGAACAGGTATAAAGAAAACTACACACACACACACACACACACACACACACACACACACACACACAAAAACCATCATAGTAAGAACTGGAGAAAAGCAAACAGAAAAAAAATCATAGCACCTAGAGAAAAAAACATGAACAGCTTTAAATGAAACATTAGTAACACTAATGCAGTACTGTATTTTTTTAAACCAGGAAATCATGGAAACCAAAGGAACATGGAATATCTTTAAAGAGCTGAAAGAAACTGCCAGTTTAAAAAGCTGTACTGAATGTAACTATCTTTCAAAAGTAAAAATAAAGGCATTTAGACAGAAACTGGAAAGAATTTATCATTACAACTTCACAGAAAGAAATATTAGCTTCAAGCACATGAAACATCACCTCATATTGAAAAAATGTAGAAAAGAATAAAGAGCAGCCAATAAGGTCAATATGTTTGATTGTACAACACATGAATTATAATATCATACAGTATGTTATCTAGAAGTAATTAAAGCAAAGTGGAACAAACGTATGTGACAACAACACAAAAGATAAGAGAATAAAGGAAAGAAAAGTGCTATAAGGTTCTAAAAATGTTCACACAGTGTAAAGTATTATCTTGCACTTTGTCAAATATGCATTTTGTAATACCTGAGGTAACCATCAAAAGAATATAGTAAGTATTTAGTTGACAAGGTAAAAGTTTAAAAAATGAAAATAATATAAAATACTTGATTAAAGGAAGGCAAGATGGAAAGGAAAATAGAGAAGTTGGAAAAAATGTGAAATGACACTATGACATTTTAATCCAAGTACTTGCGTAATTCTATTACATGGAAATGGACGAGAGTCTCCAGTTAAAAATTAAAAATTATCAGAATGGATTTTAAAAAAAATCAAGGGGCCAGGGATTTAGCTCAGTGGTATATGCGCCTGCCTGGCAAGTGCAAGGTCATGAGTTTGATCCTTGGTACAAAAACAAAACAAAACAAAACAAAAAATCGAAATTGTGCTACTTAAAAACACACAATATAAAGAAACAGAAAACTAAGTAAACAATTGATTTCTACCTTAATGTCACAAAGTTCAAAAGATCAAAATCACAACCAATTCTGATCTCTCTGAAATAAAGGCAGAAATCAATAATTTCCAAAAGAGAAAATTTCCCAAATGTTTAGGAAGTCAGCAATATATTTATTAAAAAAACCTTAGAGTCAATGAAGAAATCACAGTGGAATTAGGAACAATTCTGTGATGGTTAATTTTATGTATCAACTTGAGTGGGCTGCAGGGCATTCAATGTGTCTATAAAGGTATCTATATGAGATTAATATTTGAATGGGTAGACTGAGTAAGGAAGATTACCCTCACTAATGCAGGCATGTCCAATTCACCAAACAGGTTGAGTAAGAAGAATCTTCCCTGATGGACTGCCTTGCTGTAATGCCCTGACATTAATTCACTGCTGCCTTCGCACTTGAATAGAAAGACTGGCTCCTGCTGGCATCAAGTCTAGTAGCATTCGGTCTAGAAACACATCATCAGCTCTCCTGATCCTTAGGCCTTCAGACTTGAACTACAACAACACCCCCAGCTCTCCAGGTTCTCCAGCTCAACAAGCACAAACCTTGTCAGTCTTCATAACTGCAGAAGCCAACGCCTTATATATGTTTTACATCTCTGAAAAACTCTAATACAAATATTTATAGTAAATAGTAAGCACAATAAATCATAATGTGCGACATTGCTAAAACCACAGAGAAAAACTCGTACCCTTAAATCAATGTACCGAAAATGAAAAAAAAATGAAAATAAATCCAAGTATTCACCACAAGTTAGAAAAATACCAGGAAATTTAAATTTTTAATTAAAAATTTAATAGAAAATAATAAGAATAAATTTACAAAATAGAAAATAAACACTAATTGACAAGTGTTTTTAAAAATCACTAAAAGAACTTTTGAGCCCCTAATAGGGCCACTCAAACCAAGAAACACATACACACACCAAGTATCTACAATAAAAATGCTGATATTACAATGAACCCTGCTAAGGTTACAAGATAATTTGATAAACAATCATATGCCACACATTCGAAACATAAATGTAGTATACAAATTACTAAAACAGATATTAAAAATGTACATACTCTCATAACTATTAAAATAAATGTAATATAGTGTAAGGCTTAAACCCCACACACAAAAACAACTCCACACCTTAACAGAGAATTCTTCCAAATATGGAAGGAAAAAATGACAATATTTCACAAACTCTCAGAGAACACAAAGAACACCACCCGCTTAATGAAGCTAGTATAACATACTTGTTATCCAAGTATGACAAAATATTACACTATGAGAAAATGTGAGGTTTTCATCCCCTTCCTGAATGTAAATGCAAAGAGTATTGGTCTTTATAGGGTGACAAAAGGTCACTACTATCCAGGCCTATGACTGATTATAACTAAAAATCCAAGATAAAATATGAAAACACAGCAACATTAGAATTCTTCAACATCAAATAGTGGAGAAGTCAAAACAATTCACATGGGGATGCTTGGTGATGGTAGAGATTGTTTCGGTTTGCTTCTACTTGGATTTTGGATTTTTCTGCTTTTCAGGTTTTTTTATTTGGTTTTCTGGTCCCTCACAACTTTTTTTGAGGGCAGGTCCCACTCATCAAGCAGTGTAGTTATGCTAGTGACTAAAATATCACTAATAACTCCATTTTTCTAGCCAGATGAATGAAACAAAGAAGTTGTTGGCCTACTAAAGAGGCTATAGGGAGCCCTAAAAAAGAGTAAGAAAAGGGAATTATCTAATTTTATGAAACTGGGCAAGTACCACACTAATTCTCGAGTTATGTACACATCCCAATTTTCATAACAAAGGCTTTAAAAAATGAACTGAGTTTCAGATACTGTATATACATGTCCCAGCCTAAATTCTGAAAGATGCATATGTGAAGTACACTCAAATTTGTATGACACAGACTTTGAGAAGTAAACTACATTTTGAAGCATACACACATTTCTTCCAGACAACTTATGCATGCATGGGATCTATTTAAATTTATACAGCAAGGCAGAAAGATCCATTCGAGTCCCAGAGTTTGAGGAATCTACAAGACCACCTCACTCTTTATGAGCTCAAAATTATACATATACAAATTTGTTTCAAAATTTTCATTTGAGACAAGAGGTCTGGGATATCCTGTGTGCCCCAAATTGCCTAGGGATTCCTTTTTCCCAGGGTCAGCCAGAAAGGCATTCTGAGGCTACTGCTGCTATAATTCAAGGTATAGGTTGTGCTAGCAACAAACCTTTCCATCACCCACATGATGTTGGTTTCACAAACATGCAGAATGCAAGAGTTGTAGAGTCATGGAGGCTTCCACCAAAATTTCAAAGGAAAGCCTAGGAGGCTACATGGTGGGTGGCAGGTCAGAGTTCCTACAAACAGTCCCTGAAAGACTTGCTGTGCATGCAGCTGTGAGAGTGAAGCCAACACTACAGTGGAGACCCCAGAAAGATGAAGATGCCAGCAAGGTGCAATACCTGCTGAATAAACCTACAGATAGTACAAAAAGTCAGCCCAAGGGAGTGGCCGTGCAGGATGCAACCAGCAAAGTTGTAGGCCTGGGGTTATATAAACTCATGGGAGGCTACATGCTCTAGAGCTCCAAGATTTGGTGTTTCCCAGCTGGGTTTTTCATTCTTTGTTTGGTTGAATCCCTCCCTTTTGGGATAGGAATGCCTATCCTCTGCCTATCCTGCAACTGTACTTGGAAGCATATGATGTGCTTTTTTGATTTAAATAAGGGCTGACAGGTAAGAGTTTGTCTTGAGTGTCAGTGAAGATTTGGGTCAGGGGCTTACAGCAAATTAAGGGCTGCATTGAGGACTCTTAAATATGGACTGCACACATTTGCACTGTAAGATGAATATGAACTTTTGGGGGATGGGTGAATGCTATAGTGTGGATCTTGGATATCCACCTAAGATCTACATTTTAAAGGCTCAGTCCCAACTTAGCATAACTTGGAGGTGGTAGAAACTTTAGGTGCAGGGGCCAAGGAAGAGGTCTTTAGGTCATTACTGATATTCCCTTGATGGCAACTGTGAAGCCCCAGTCTGTTTCTCTTCCTCTTTTGCTTCCTGGCCATGCAGAGAATGATATTGTTCTGTGATATGTTCCCACCATGATGTGCTTCCTGGCACAAAGCAACAAGGTCAACCAATCATGCACTGACACCTCCAAAATTGTGAGCCAAAATAAACTGCTTCTCTTATATATAAGCAGAGTATACCAGGTATTTGTTACAGTCACAGAGAACTAATGCCAAAAAAAAATACAAAAAACTGTCAATTTGATGATATGCATAAATTTATAGATTTGAAGAAGCTCAGCAGTTCATAAATTTGATAAACACAAAACCATACCTACGTACATTGTCATTAAATGGCTAAAACCCATATATAAACAGAACAATCTTGGGGCAGCCAGCATGGGCAGAAAGATGCAGCCAGATCTGCCCCTGCACACCACTGCCACCAATGGAAAGCTTGCTTCCTGCAGCCAGCCAACACAGGCAGGAGAGTGCAGCCAGATACACCCCCATGCACCTGCAGGCCACCACTGGAGACCCTGGCTTCCTTTGGGGAGCCAGCACCCCTCGGAAGAATCAAACACACCCCTGTGTGCCTGCCACCATCTGGGGAGTCCCAGTGTAGACACACAGCTGAGAAAAGAAGCAGCCCCACCACCATGCACCCCTGGCCATTGGGGAAGCCTTGGTGTAGCTTCACAGGTCTGGAGAAGCCCACCCCATGCCCTGTTACCTCCCTGGGAACCTGGGTTCAGAGAAACTCAGGTGCCTGTCCCATTTCCCTACACCACAGTGGGGCAGCCAACATGGGAAGTGCCTGGGACCCCACAACTGGCTTGTTGGAGGAACTGAGGAAAATGTCAAGACAAAGGAGCAAAAGGCAATCTCAGATCTCCATCCCACACAGAACAAGTCTGGGAGACACAGTCATGGAAGAAAATGGAAGTCACACACCTGAAATCTCTGAGAGGATAGCAACTGAAATGAAAAAACAACTTCATGAGACTGTAAGAGTAATCAGATCAGAAATAATGTCTCAGGTAAAAGAAGAAATCACAAACATAATGAAAGAATTGCTGAGCATATCTAAAGAGCACATAGATAAAAAAAGAGGAGCATAGGAAAATGATGGAGACCTTGAATGAACAATATAGGAAGGAATTACAATGCATGAAACAGATTCAAAGAGATATCCAGGTAATTAAAAAATTGATTGAAAGCTGGCAAAACTGCTTGAAAGAGGCTGAAGATAGACTATCAGACCTTGAAGACAGGATAGTAATTAGCTATCATGAAAGGAAAGATCTCTTAAAAATAACAAGAAACCAGGAAATAACAATTCAACAGCTGCAAGATGACACAAAGAAAAATAATTTAAGAGTGATGGGTATCAGCGAAGAAGCAGGGATCAACACAAATGAAATAAAAAAATTTACAGAAGTAATAGCAGAAAATTTCCCAAACATGGGAAAAGGATCTGGCATACAGATAAATGAGGCATACAGCACTCCAACTAGCCATAACCAAAGCTAATCTACACCCAGACATATAATAATCAAGATCCCAGAAATCCAGCACAAGAACAGAATATTAAAAGCTGTTAGAGAAAAGAAACAGATCACCTATAATGGAAAACCCATCAGAATCACAGCAGACTTATTAACACAAACCATCAAGTCAAGAAGAGCTTGGAGTGAAGTGTTTCAAATCCTGAAAGAAAACAACTTCCAACCCAGATTGATGTACCCTGCAAAACTATCTTTCAAAATTGATGGAAAAATAAGATACTGCCATGAGAAAGAACAATGGAAGGAATTCATGACCACCAAACCAACCCTACAGAGAGTGCTGAAGGATATTCTAGAATAAGATAAAGAAGACTATAGTTCCAGGAA
>RJWT010041578.1:0-12292 GCA_004365215.1 Cuniculus paca
GAGGAAGAACTAGGGAGTAGGGGGCTATCTGGGAGTGTAGGGGAGGGCCCTGCCCACCTGCCCCCTCCACAGCTCAATGGAGTGCCAGGACCATGGCCTGAGGGAGCCAAGAAGGTTCGTCTGGTGCCACGTCTGGTGCCACAGGAGGGAGCCAGGGAACTGCTAGAGGGTACTTCTGAGGGTATGGCAGGACTAGAGAGCTTTGGGCAAGAGCTCCATGAGCTGGAAGTGGCATTGAGCAATGGTGGAGCTGGCTCAGAGCATCCTCTAGAGCCTCCACTACCTCTTGAGGAGGAGGAGGCCTACGAGAGCTTCACCTGTGCCCCTGAGCCCCCTGGCCCTTTCCTCAGCAGCCCTTTGCGGACTCTCAACCAGCTGCCGAGCCAGCCTTTCACTGGTAAGCTACTTAGCCTAGGAATTCTTTGTGTACTCTTTGCATGCTCTTGACGTGTTTGTGCTGATTTCTGAGACTTCTTGGCTATGTCATCTCTGTGTACTTGCCTAGCCCTCATCCATTTTGCTTGGGTCCCTTCCAGATCCATATCACGTCATACTTTTGTCTGCACATTTGTCTATCTTCCATGCTTGCTGGTTTGAGTGTCGACTTAATGTTTGAGCCTCATACATCTGTCCAATGTGCATGTTCCTCCTTTTCCCCTAGTCTGGCCATTTCCTGGGATTTGTGATTAAGGTGTTCTGTGTTTGGTGTTTGTTGGTGAATCACAATAATATATCTGAACTGTATGGAAGATGTGTATCCTGTGTGGGAGTCACTTGTAAACCTTTGTTACAGATTGTTCTCACCAGTATGTCAGGGTGTTGACTGTTAGGTCAGCTCTCCTATATCCTAGGGTCAGTTCTGTGCTCCTTGTCACTCACTTCCTTCCTCTGTGCCTCTTTAAGGAAGAACTCAATTGTCCACTGTCCTTGTCTTTTCCTGTTTGCTCTGACTGCTTAGTACGACAGCCTTAGGGATTTATGATTAGTGGTAAGGACAAAGCAGAAAAAGTGAGGGCGGATGACGAAGCATGGACGTGCACTCCCCAGATGAGTCCTTTCGGGTTCTCCAGGATGCTTCTGAAGCTAGACCTGACCTAAGTGGGTAGGCTCCTAGCCCTGCTCAGGCTCTAGTCCTCGCACTGTGTATCCCATGCCAGGGAAAATAAAAAACATCTTGGCAAGCTAACGTTAAGATCATAGGATTTGGATTAAGCACATTTTAAGTTGTCATCCTATCTCTGCCTTTGATGGATACAAATCACTACAATACTGGTATACTGCGATGTCTGAACAAGTGGTCGCTTTTCACTAGGATTTTCATTTTTGGGTTCATGGCAGATTTAAGTTGACCAAAGGAACCATCGATTTTCTAGTTGTCTGTGGGATTTATGCACCATTTTGATCAGTTCAGGTCCTGTCTAGGCCTGGGATCCTGCTTGTGTAGCATTGCGGCTTCTGCTCTAAAGTGAACTTCCTTTCCTTGCAGACCACAAAAAACATCTTTTCATTTATTTATCCTCCACTCAGCTCCTTTCCACTCAGTTCCACTAGGAGGTGGAATGCAGGTTTTACCAGTCTTAAAGTAGTAATTGAAGCTTCTTTTTTCTTCTTTGTAATTTAAAATGAGCTTTTTGAATTGTCTCTTCCAAGAAGCTCTCAGGCAGAGAGGAATGGAATGATAAAAGTTACCGAAGTAGTGTCATTTTTAAGCTAAGGCGCATCATGGGCACTTGAAGTAGAAAATGTACTATGATCTTTTTCAGGATTTACTACCTCTTTCCCTTCATTGTTTTCCTGTCTCAATTCATAGTTCAGTTCTGAGGTATATTACCTTTCCTCCCAAAAATTCCTGATTAGAAAGGCTGTTGGTTCTAGAGTCCTAATGCTAGTGATACATCTTTCTCCCAGTGGACAATGCTAATCTCTTCTGTTCTCTGCCACGGTGAGTGAATTTACTGTGCCCCTGCACTAAGTTACCCTTTCTGCTCTGTGTGCTGTTCCACTTTCTTGGTCCCAGCCCCTCAGAGACAGAGCTCATGTCTTCTCTGGTACTCCAAAGATTTCTCTTCTAGCTGTAGACATTAAATATAACCCCTTTTGTATTTGCTACAGTTTCTTGCTTTCTTTTTGACCAAGTTTTGTGTTACTCTGTTTTATGTGGACCCTGATTTTGTGTTTTGGTCCTAATCACTTTCTCTGCCTATTCATTCTTCTGTTGTGCCTCTTGGATGAAGCTTTTAAAAAAAACTGAGAAATACTGTACAGCTTAGGTTAAAATTGAATACATAAAATTTGCCAGATCTTAGACTTAATACTTTATATTGATATCTCTTTGATCCTCTTAATTACCTTATATGGTAGGTATATTTTCTTATTTTTCCAAGTAGGAAACTAAAGTTTGGGAGCCTCATCAAGTAACCTAACTAGTATAGGGTAAAGGAGAAATCTGAAATGAGATCTCTGTGATTCTGGAGCCTGAGATCTGTCTCTTTAGCTCAAATGTGTATAAAGGCAGTGTCTAGACACTTGTGAGTTCTTTTGGTGTTTACTGTCTTACTGTCTGCAGGATAGATGGTCACAGGACATTCCTGCATACCCAGAGACTAACATACAAATATTTTCATCTAGTGGGGGTTTCTTATTTTGGGGAGGAATGCGTGCGATGTGCATTGTGTTCAGGCCTTGTATCCTTGTGCCCATCCCCCCCAGGCCCCTTCATGGCTGTGCTCTTTGCCAAACTTGAGAACATGCTGCAGAACTCCGTCTATGTCAACTTCCTGCTGACGGGGCTGGTGGCCCAGCTGGCCTGTCACCCCCAGCCCCTGCTCCGCTCTTTCCTGCTCAACACCAACATGGTCTTCCAGCCCAGTGTCAAGTCCCTGCTGCAGGTGTGCGATGCATGCATGCATGGGTGCGTCCAGGCTCAATGGTGGGCCAGGTCTGCAGCTGGAGTGACCCTGGGTGGGCTGGGAACAGGCCCAGGGGGACTAGAAAAGACTGCATCAGTCTAGAGCCACAAGAAATGTCATAAAGTTGTGCTTCATAGGTGCTGGGCTCTGTGAAGAATAAGATTGAGAGCTTTGCGGCCTCCCAGGAGGACTTCCCAGCACTGCTGTCCAAAGCCAAGAAGTACCTCATTGCCCGTGGCAAGTTGGACTGGTCTGAGGGTCCTACAACAGGACCTGCCCCCCGCCGCTCTGATCCCCTAGGTGAGGCCTGTTCTATCACCCTGCTCCTTGCCCTCCCCATACAGCCTGTTAGTTTAGGTTAGTTGAATGCCTATTAAAGGTGAAACTTTATGCCAGGTACTGGAGAGTTGTAAAAAAAAATGGAGTCTTAATGTTTGTTCTCAGGCTTTGGGTCAGAGGTTAGAACAGAGTTGTATCAAGTAAGAGCCCAATCAACAGTGCCAGCAAAATTTGCTTCAGGATTAAGGAATAGGCAAAGGTACAGTAGTCCCTAGGTTGATAAATTGTGAGACCTTAGTAAATGAAATGATATTTGTTGTGGTTAGACTTAGGCAGGCAGAGGTGTGGAAGGTCTTTATTTTTTTGGTCAGGAAATATCTGGGACTGTCTAGTTGCACCAGCAGTTTAAATGTCAACTCATCAGTGATGTGAAAGCTGAAAAAATTTGGCTAGAGCAGAAGTTTCTCAGAATAGAAGGTGGGCTGGGTAGAAGTCATGATCTTTTAGGCAGTGAGAAACCACTGGAGGTTCTTAAATCTGCAAGCGGAGAGATGAGTAAGTTGGTGGAGATAGAGTTAGGAAAAAGGGAGGAAGAATAGTCTGGAGGCTTCTTTCGTAATGCAAATGTGACCAGTGAAGCATGCATTTAGAATAGTGGAAAAGGAAGGAAGCATTTGATAAGGTGGAAATGGGAAGGAAGTATCGATAAAATTTGGTGAATGGATGAGAGAGAGAGGGAAGAATTCAAAGTGATCATGGAATTTGAAGTGTAGATCTTTAACGTGGACCTGAGCACTTGCCATGTGTGCTGGTCATTGTTTTTGGTGCAGGAAGTTTGAGTGACAGAAGGTGAGATCTGTGCCTTTGAAGAGCGCACAATCTAGAGAGTGACTAGAGCCCTATAGTGACAGGCGGCAAAGTCTTGAAAGTGGTAGTAGTATTGGGATTTAGAGACCAGAAGGAGATTAACTACGGTCCTGAAAAGATTTTTTTTAGGCAATGAGATGAAGAGAAAATGAGAGATGAAAGTGGAAATGCTGTATACCTATGGAGTTGTGAAGTGTGGTAGGGGATGTTAAAGATTTCATATCATAGGCTGGGGATTTAGCTCAGTGGTGTAAGCACCTGCCTGGCAAGTGTGAGATTGTGAGTTCGATCCCCAGTACCAAAAAAGAAAAAAAAAAGATTTCGTGTCATTCCCTTTTTGCTTATCCAAGTAGGTGGCAAAATGATATGCTGAGAGTGAGAACAGAGATAAAATGGAGGTTTAAAGAGAAAAGCGTGTGGGCTAGAAAGTGAGTACCACAAGGTTACTGCTCAACTGCGGAGGCCCTGCTAAATTCCTCAGCGTGATTTCCTCACGGTTTAGTATTATGGTAGCTTCTTGCTTCTATAGTTCTACCATTGGATCCTGGAAGTGCCAGGGGTATGAAGATGGAGAAGGCACAGTCATAAGATCTTCAGCTCATGGATTAGTTCATCAAGTAGAACACATGAGAAAAAATTACTAAAATATGTTGAGAAAAGGACCGTGAAACAGAAAGTTAGTGGAGGGCATATGGGAGATTTCCCAGAGAGTTCAAGATAATAAAGGTAAGCCAGAAAGGATGAAAAATGTAGGGAGAGCAAGATGTAGGCAAAGGGAGCCATGGATGCATGCACAGTGGGCCTGCTAGGTTCCAAGAAGATAGATGTGGATGCCAGAACGAGGTGGGTGTGGACAGTTTGAGAAGAGGTTGGAGTGTGAACTTGGTTGTAAAGGGCTCTGAATGCCAAGTTCAACAGATCTGTGGGGTGTCTCTGTAGCTAATCAGAGGTAGGGAGTAGAAACTGTTGTGATCTAGAGGCTTGAGTCTAGGCTAGATAGTGGTCATGGATTCAGGCCCAGGAACATTCCAGAAAAGTAGGGGAAGGACAGTGTTTTAAGTGGCCTGAGTCTGAACCAATATGAAGTTGCCTCAGCAGGACAAGTGAAAAGGAGGACAGGGGCTGGTGAACAGCGAAGTGATGGTACAGGAAAGCAGATTTTAGAGGTAGACTGACAGGAATGAAGCAGTCCCTGAACTGTGATTAATGCATACAGTCGCTGTATTGAAGGAGCAGAAGGCCTGGGTCAGGTGATACAGATAGGGAGGGGAAGGTTAAGTGATTGACTCCAGTTCTGGAAAGTAGGGAAGGTGATGGATAAAGGGCAAGTTATAGGCGGAGGAGAAATATCTTAGTGGTGGCAGAGTAATGAGGGAAAGGGTAGACTTTCTCAAGGTAAGTGGGGCTGGGAGAAGGAAGGAATCATAGCTGGGGATGAGGAGGCTCAAGTGTTGGCTGGTTAAGTCTGAGGATGATGCTCCCCTGGCTGGGAGGCTGGGTAGAGGGGGAAAGGCTGGGCAGGCAGTGTTTTGATGTTAGAATGGGGACGAACACCTCCCCTCACTATTCTTTGGAGTTGTCTTCTCCGATGGGATAAAAAATGGGACCCTGGGGTTCATTTCTTGATCTCTTAGAACCCTACTAGAGAATCCAGAAACCTAGGGGGATGGAAGAGTCTGTTTGCTCAAACTCAGGCAGGTTCCCTGATCCCAGCACCTTCTTGATACCCCTGTTTATTCCCAGTGAAGAGCCGGAGGCCATCCTTGGGGGAGTTACTCCTGCGGCACGCACACAGTCCAACAAGGGCCCGGCAGGCGACACAGGCCCTTCAGCCTGGGCGAGACGGAGCTGGACTTGGCCTAGGTGGGGGCTCCCCTGGGGCATCGACTCCAGTTCTCATTCCCAAGGGCGGGGCCCCTGAGCGCCAAGGTGAGGCTCTGCGAGTCAAGAACGCGGTCTACTGTGCAGTCATTTTCCCTGAGTTTCTCAAGGAGTTGGCTGCCATCTCCCAAGCCCATGCTGTCACCTCGCCTTTCTTGTTGGATACTTCAGAGGAGGGATCTGGCCCTCCCATCTCAGGCTTTGGGCCCCTCAATCCTTAATTTTCTTCCATGGACAATCAGGGCCATAAGTGACCTGGGCTGAGGCCAGGGCACAGGCTCGTTTTTATGTTTGGAGGCAGTGGCAAAATAACTTTTTAATTTATTTCAGATGAATGTTTTATGGAGAACTTATTGCAATATGTATAAAAGGGAAATCTCTATTCTGTGCTCATTCTTTTTTCCCACCATTTATCTAGGGGGCTGGGCCCCCAAAATGGTTGTACATAGCTGGGGAGGTTATCAGGAGTATTGTCTCTGGTGAGGACATCGATGCCAGGGTCTTAAGCTGTCTCTTTTGCCCTTAGAGGGTGAGAGAACTTGAAGCCAAGGGAAAAAAGTGGGAACTCTTTTCCCTGCCTCTGGATCACAGAACGAAGAAACAACATGGGCCAGGATGGCTTGGGGGCATAGCAGCTGATGTTTATTGGGGACCAGTATCCCTTTGCCAGATCTTGGGGGCCTTGCCCCCTGCATCTCATGCTTCAACTTCATTCGTCGCTGTCGAACTCTGAGGACAGACCCTGCAGCAGGGGCAGGGACATGGAGTGCCGTTCTGGGTCCCCGGGGCCCCCACCCTGAGCTCCTGGTGGGGGGCTGCGGGGGCCGAAGAGCCAGTTCTCTGCCAGGGTTGGGATAGTCACAGCTTGACTCATGCCGTAGTCTTTCTGATTTCCCAGTCCCTCCCTCTGGTTCTCTGTGCTGCCCCCACCCCCGTACCAGGGCCATACTTCAGATTTACCCACCCCTGGATCCCTTACGCCATCCCCTTCACCAGGGGCATATAGTCTTGGGTGCCCCCACATTCCTTGCCTGTATTCCCCATATCCCTTCACTCTGTCCACTTTGTCCCTCCCATCACCTCATCATTTCCTCTAGCAATACCTGACAGCATCTGGGGACCTCTCCGGAATAGGTTTCGGCCTTTGTAGGAGAATCTGGTGGGTCTGCCTTCTGGGCCTTCCTGGGGAGGTGGTGTAGGTGGGGCTGGCACAGATGGGGGCCCATCAGCAGCTTCGGGGGTATCAGCAGGTGCTGATGGGGCCAGTGTTGGCATGATGCTAAGATTGGGTCTGATCCATTTGGCCCCGTGGGGCAGTGGGTCTTTGGTCAGAGGTTTCTGTGGTCCCAGAACACCCTTGGGCTGCAGAGAAAACTTGAGGCAGGAGAAGGCAACAGGCAAGGACCGCTGTAACCGGAGTAGCTGGGGCTCACTGGCTGTGGGCAGCAGCTCCAGCTGCAGCCAGGAGCAAGAGAAGACCTGGTAAATGACATAGATGCTATGGGTGCTTCGGAGCCAGGGAAGATTCTGCTGTAGGCTCACCTGCCCTGGTGGCAGCAACAGGAAAGCCACTTTCTTACGCAGGCCACCTGTGTGTAGGCGAATCCGACAGGGCTGCCCATCCAACAGTCGTATCTCTTCATAGGTTATCTCTGCTCGGCCATTCGGTGAGTATTCCCGAGTGCAGTGGGCAAAGGCACCCTCAGATCTGGCTTGTTCTAGGAGGTTTGGTAGTGGTCCCACTGGTTCCAGTGCCCTTCGGCCCTGCCGACCTGGCAAAGCCAGGCGGGTGTGGACTGGCCGGTACTGTTTCACTAGCACACCCAGTAGGTCGTAGAAGGCTGCATCTGACAAGAAGGGTACTGCCACTACATTGGCTCCAAAGCGTTCCTCGATGACCTGCAGGTGGCCAGTTTGTTAGTCAGGGACTGAGTTAGGGTCAGGAGTGAACTAATAGTCTACTATAGATTTACCTTCTCACTGTTAATTACATTGCTACAGCGTACTGAGTCTTTTTGTTTTTGTTTTTGTTTCTTTGGGACAGAGTCTTGCTATGTAGTTCAGGCTGGCCTTGAACTCACTGTGTAGCCCACGCTGGCCTTGAACTCTTGGCAATCCTTCTACCTCAGCCTCCCACTGGCATTATAGGTTATTCTTTCTGCTTATTTCCTAGTTCCTTCCTGTAGCAAAACCTTGAACATCTACTATGTGCCAGGCTACAGTAGATACTAAGGATACATGAAAGAGCAAGATTTTGTATTTATCCTAATGTAGCCCAGTCTACTTGAGGAGACACAATGTAAGCAGTAGTTAGCTAAGTGAAGTGATAGCAGGGTGTAAAGAATATAAGAAGTGATTTAATGACCTTTGTCTTTGATAGAAGGAAGTTTCTAGGTGGTAATACTTGTACTTTGAAGGAGTTAACCAGTAGGAAAATGTTGTTACAGGCAGAGTGGATAACCAGTGAAGAAATCTGTTTCAAACCATGAGGGGCACATTTAGGAACAAATGATCACATATTACGTAGATGTTAACTATGAAGAGGGAAAGGCATACAAGAATTAGATTATGAAAGGCCTTGTATGTCTTTCATAAGTGACTGGAATAGTAGCCTGAGGGCACTCAGAAGCCACTTTAAAGGTTTTGGGTAGTAGGAGAAGACCAGGTAAGTTTTTTAGGAAGCTGATTTTTAATACAAAGACATATGTAAGGAGAGATTGATCATTTAAGAGTATTGCAGTACTCCAGGCAAAACATGTTAGGTCTTAAGCTGAAATAATAAAGATGGGGGAGCAGAAAGGCTTCTAGAAAGATTTGAGTGGTAGAATTAATAGAAATTTACTGGCTAAGGGTTACAAGAGAAGGAATCTTCAGAGCTCATTCCTAGAAGATGGGTTAAATGGCCAGAAAGGTGATGGTGGAAGATTACCTTCCTTATATACCTTGAATTCTGAATGGGGAGTTCTTGAGCCACATTCTGTTTGGTGTAGTGTTTTATAAAGTGCCCGATAAATTGTCAGCAATTTTGGTGATAGAAAATCACGTCACTTAAATGTGCCCTACTCCTTGAATTTGCCACACATCACCACTAATTTATCTTGCATATACTCTACCCTGATTTTCTGTTGAAATAGTACAGTGAGCTTTTTCATACTCAGAGATAGTTTTCTCATAGAGGGAGAGTACATTTACTTTTATCCTAATTCCAGTTGGTCCAATCCAGGTTAAACCATCTACAGTGCTGAAACCAGTTACTCAAATAAATAGCAAGACTTTGGTCCTCCTTTCTCTGCTTCCCTGGCCTTGGTGGTGAGCAGCTTACCAGGCACTGGGCACTATGTCATTAAGGCTCCTTTAAGTCTGCCTTCAGATTGTTATTTAAGCTAAGTGGGCTGCCTTCTATGAATGCTCTTAAGTATGTTTGCCTTTAAATCAACACAGCCAGAACCTGATCCATAAAGTCTCCAACCTGAGAAATTTGTAGCTATCTAGGCTGCAGCTGCTAAGTAAATTGATGGGACCTGCAACCCGGATAAGGGTGAGATCTCTGTGGTTCTTGAAATTACATATTTGGCTCCAGTCCAAATTTCTTATTCTGTGGGAATGACAGTGGATAGAATATCTGTAGAAAGGGTTAAAGGTAGAGTCCAGGTTCTATAGGAAGTTGAAAGGCCTTTTCATGATCTTCCTCTATACTGTTTTGGCCTCATTTCACCACTACTTCTTTGAGTTTTGCTCTAGGAGACTATAGGAATTTGGAAGTACACATTTTTCTCTTTCCTGGCTTTGCATATACTCTTTAATTAGCATGCTGTTCACTCCCCATCCACCCGCTCATTAATTTATTCAGGTGTGTATTCTGTCCCTTTTATGTGTACGCTGCTCCTGTCCCTGTTTGTAAAACTCTTCCATCCCTAGCTAGAATGTCATTGTTCCGGAAGCCCTCCTGACTTCTTAGCTCCTATTCCTGGTTTACGGCTTCTTCCCTGTCCTCTTGTAGCTCCCTGGGTGTCACTCTTTGAGGAACCGTTTTTGTTGCAGTTGTGCTTAAGTGGGCAGTTTGCATACAGCACTGTACCACAGTGCCCATCACATAAACAAGTACCGAGTAAATGTTAGGTACCATTGTCTTAGATTTCCCATCCCTTCCTACTCGCAAGCTGTTCAGACCCTTCCAGGTTACATTATTGTTGCTTCCTTTACCAACCTTATCCTTGATGAGGGTCCAAGTGGAGTCAGCTTCATCCAGGGTTAGCAGGTGTGGGGTACTAACCAA
Organism: Cuniculus paca; assembly: GCA_004365215.1. Taxonomy (NCBI): domain Eukaryota; kingdom Metazoa; phylum Chordata; class Mammalia; order Rodentia; family Cuniculidae; genus Cuniculus; species Cuniculus paca. The sequence continues at coordinate 10,213 of RJWT010041578.1, forward strand.
CATGGTGGACAGAGCAGTGGCTGTTGCAAGAACCCCAGGCTGCCCTGTTAGGTGAGGCCTTAGGCCTTGGGCTCTGACCTACTGCAGCATGAGGTCATAGAGGTCCTGCTAGATGATGTCTTGGGTAGGGTGAAGACAGTAATTTTTTTAGCCTCATTGCAGCCTGTGGTTCATACTCTTGAGTCATCTGCTTTAGGGGAAGGAAATGTGGGTATCTGTTAGGCAGCAGTGTGTGTGTGTGTGTGTGTGTGTGTGTGTGTGTGTGTGTAATTCTTGGTTTGTGTTCCTTAAGGAAGTAAGATTAGGTTTCTCCTAGTAGCCTCCCTGAAACCATTAACTGTTCAGTTAGCTGCACTTCTAACCCAATTAGTAGTAACTCAATTCTTTGTGAGGTTGAATTGGGGTCCTAAAAGATATGGAAGTATAGAACAGGACTTTTATGGAGAAGTCAGCAGTAGTTCTCAACCTTAGCTGCACCTGGGAATTACTTGGGAGCATTAAAAATTACTGATGTCATCTCCTACTTCCAGAGAGTTTGATTCCATTGTTCTGGGGGATGCCTGGGTGTCACAACTTCTAAAAGCTTCTTAGGCAATTTTAATGTGTAGCTGAGGTTGGACCCATTATTAATGGTTGGGTTATAAGTGCACTGGAAAACAGGTGTGTGTGTAGGAGGGTGCCATGCTGAGCAGTGACAGTGTGGAGGGTGAGATTCTAATTGAGATAATGTTGCCTTAGTAACTGAAGAGCATTTTCAGGAAACCAGAATTACTGAGTTAAAGTTGAGGAAAACTTTGCTCATGCTCAATTGTTTGTCCTAGGCTGATTTTTATCTAGTAGGTTTTGTCTTACTTCAGCTCCTATTTGTTATCTCCTCTTGTGTTTTGTCCAGAAATTTCAGTCTAGTGTTTTGTTGGGTTGGCTTAGAGAGCCTTTCTAGGAGTTCCTCTCCCCATCTGTACCTTATCTGTCCAAAGAGTGCGCTCTCTCAGCCCCCCAGAGAGCCTCTGTATGCCCAAAGAGCATAAAGGGAGTGTGTAGGGAGTGTCCTCCCCTGGCGTGGTCCAGAGTGTAGTGCTGTTCCACAAAGTTGGCTGTCATCTGACCTGCCTGAGATGGTGTGAGTGAGGGGAGACAGAGCAGCAGTTCTGCAGTGCTGGAAAAGAGTGGTGTCAAGAAAAATTTCCTAAAGGAAATGTAACTGGCTTCTGGGGAGGGCAAGGTCTCCTGAGTGCTAAGTGTATGAGTGCCAAATGTCAGTGGGCTTGGTCCTGTTTTTCAGGAGAAGAACTAATATCAAATGTTTGTTGAGCTCTTCTGTGCTTGTTAATATCGTGTTTTTGAGCTCTGCTGTGCTAGGGTCTGCGCTATGTACTGGATGCATTATTTTAGTTAATCCTTTTAGGAACCCTTTGATGTAGATACTATTATTATTCCATTTTACAAGTGAAGAAAAAGCTCAGAGAATTTACATAATTAGCCCATGCCATAGAGAGTTAATAGAGTGGGATTCAAATCTAATTTTGATCCAGCTTCAACCATTAAACAGTAGTTCCTGTTGGTAAAGGAGAAATCAACATTTTCCCTTCTGTCTGCTTTAATGCGTGGTAGGAGAGGTGCATGCTAGATGGAAATGGGCAGGATGAGAGAGGAGCCAGCACAGACCAAATCAGAAACCTCAAGTTTCTAAGGACAAGTGAAACCAAGTTCCTCCTTTAAAGCCCCTTTAGCATGGTTTTCATTTTAGTTCACAAGGAGAAGTTACTTAGTGCAATATAGTTGGCACCTCTGTTCCCTCCAGAGAGGAATTCTGCATGAGGAAGACAGACAGAAGTAAAGGGCAAAAGAGACATACCCAAGGACAAAAGACAGAATAGGATAAAACTGACAGCGCAAGGAGGCAGAGATACAGAGGGCCAGAGACAGTAAGAGGGAGTGATCAGTAGAGGCAGAATGCACATGTAGATGTGAAGGGAATCCTGAATGAGAAGGGGTGAATGAGGTAGATGCAGGGATAGTGGACTGTTCGTCACATTAGATGGAAAATCCTTTGGGATTTTTCTTCCCAGAGATAGGCCCA
>RJWT010041579.1:0-12292 GCA_004365215.1 Cuniculus paca
TTTCCTAATTCTATTTATGTAAAATGTATGCAGGGGGCAAATCCATAGAGTTGGAAAGTGTACTGGAGATTGGGTATGGGATGAGATGAGCGTTGATGTGTATGGGATTTCTTTTTAGGGTGAGGAACATACTTTAGAATTGTGATGGTTGCATAACTCTGTGAATATACTAAAACCATTGACTGTCACACTAAATAGGTGAGTGGCATAGTATATGAGTTAAACCTCAATAAAGCTGTTAAAACAGTGGGTTTAGGGACCAGCATTGCTGAAGAGAAGCTACATCTACTGCAAGATGTGTGAATATTGAGCGAGGCAGTTTCATGGAGGGTAAGGCTCACCTTGGGAAGCTTTCAGGAAGATTTCTATGCCTGTGCTTGGCATGAGGACATCCCTGTTACCTTCTTTTGGCAGTGGGATAGTCTAACTTCCTCCATCTTCTTATGTTTTGGGAACAAAAGGGGTGCATGGTGCCTGAGGAAAGAAAGACTCTCACATCTTCACTTTTGAATGATACTTTCATAAATATGGCTGTTGCAATTGGATGGCATTTCTTTTGTTTAATCCATAACCTTATTTACTGCATTTTCCAAACCAATATTTGATTTCTGTGCATATCTTCTCATCCCTGCTTGAAGAACCAATCCAATGCATGCTTCCTATTAATTCCACGGTGGCTTTCTAAAATAGTTGCTGATTAATTTAGCATTTAATAGTCACAAGGCAGAAGACACAGCTTCATGTGTACATCAGTACCATTTGGCAATGGTCTCTCAGAAATAGAATATTGTTTAATTAGAAACACCATCTCCAAGGTATAGACATGGGCCTCTGCTCTACAGGGTCTGATATGCACTAAAATATGAAACATTGTACTTGAGTCAATGTCGACTGGATGACTAGCAGAGAAATGGGAATCAACAAATGAGAAACATTTGGAAAACAGTTTCCAGAGTGAAACTCAATAAGCTGGTGGAAAAGAAGAAAATTCCCCGCCTCTGTAAGAGAAAACCCCCCTTTTTAGGTGCTGTGTTGAAATGTGGAGACGGACACACAGAGGTGAAAGCCGATTTTCCCTGAAGAACGCATTTTACAGGCAAAGCCAAAATTCTTTCAACAAGATTAATAAGTGCTATTCACGGCACTCCCTGGGCAGATAGCAGTATGAAGAGCAAAGGAACAAGGCTGTATGGTCCTCCCAGGTCTTCAGAGAGGCTCGAGCCACAGCCTACCATGGGAGAAGCTCTGATTATCTTTCGCAGCACGGAAACAAATTGAAGAAGGCCAAGTTGTAAAACACAAATCATTTCCCGGCAGATCTGGTGGATCATTAAATGACTGCCTCATTAGTTAGAGATTTTTGCTTAAGAATATAGCACTTTTCTAAAGTGCAGCTTTTTGGAAGGTAAGATGTGAGGACTTTTCCTTTTTCTTTTTTTTCTTTTTGGGTCACTTCATGCCAGGCAGGTGAGCTACACTCCTAACCCCAAGAGAAGTCCTTCCTGAAAAGTACAAACAAAGGATAATCCAAGATGGTAGTAGGTGAGGGAGAATGGTCAAAAGTCAGAAACACAAAGAAAGAATATGAGAGCTTACATTTCCTTTCCATTCTGATTAGTGATTAATAGTTAAATTTAATTCATAATTTTATTGAAAAGCTGGAATCAATTTCTAATTCCAGCACTTAATATGGTAAAAACCAGGGCCCTGAGTCTCTGAAGACCTTGGTTTTGACTTGCATACTTTCAGCTTCTTTGACTGTAGGCAATTCTTTTCATCTCTCTAGGATTCAATTTCCTTATCCACATAAGGACAGGGCTTTAAGATCCTAAAATGCCTCCAACGTCATGATTTTATGAATTATGAATCTTGGGTTTCAAAACTGGCCGACTCACTGATGATTTATCCGAGAAAAATAATATTATTGACTCTCAAATGAGAGACTAATATTTCCTGTGGGTGAAAAATTAATTTTTAGCTATCACTAATGTCAAACCAAAGAAAATATCCTGACTCCAATAAGAAATTTAGAGTCTGCCTAAAGATAAATAGCTAGGAATTAGCAGTGTGTGAGTTCCCACAATTAACGAAAGCTCCACATAGGAATCCTTCTTAATTTATTAAAAATTCTATGCTTCCTTTCCTTTTCCAAACTAAATATTCTTAAAGAAATGAATATATGTTGAAGGAGCACACTTAGCAAGGAGCTACCGGATTGTATTTTCCCACTAATACTGTCTGCCTCTTAACTGATGAAACTAATATTACAAAGTGATAATAACGTACTGCCACATGCTGATCCTTGGTTTGTACTTTTTGTTTAATCTCTACGGAGAAAATGAGCCATTGGACACTTGGCATGTATACCCTTAGAAAAACTAAGTAGATTTTCTTGAGGCTTTTACATAATAAAGTGGCCACCTAGCTAGTTTTAAATCACAAGTTGAGCAAGTGTGCAGTATATTCATGGCAGTGAATGTTTAAGAATTTGTCAGTGAGGATTGTTTTCTTTTCTTTCAGATGCAAAAAAAAGTTTGTCTTAGAGAAAACATAAAGCAAATAAAAGAACTGAAAGGCAAAGCAAACCCAACCCCCAGGATCAGTGGCATAGGAGCCAGCAGGAAGCAGGCTCCTCCAGCACTAGGGGATGAATCATATAAGATTGCCGAGTAATGTCTCTCTGCCTTGGTGGCGGGTGGATTTTCTGTATGACGCACTTCATCATCCATTCAAGGCCCTTGCGTACTCCTTTGCCTACCAGGGCAGAGTAGGCCTGGGTCAGACATTCTCGCCTGACGATCTTACTGATACAGTTGCTAAATGCGGTCTTGATGTCAGGGATCGAGAAGCACTTTTCCACATCCTGCTTGTTGGACAGCACCAGGATGGGGACACTGTCAAGAGACTCAGCCGAAACCACCTTCTTGAATGCCTGCTTGGACTCTGACAGTCTCCCTTCATCAGTGGAGTCAATGACATGGATGATGCCATGCCACTCTGCATAGTACTTATCCCACAAAGACTGCAGCTCTTCCCATCCCCCTAAGTCCCAGAACACGAGGCGAGCCTTTCCTACATCCACAGTGCCAATGTTTAGACCCATGGTAGAGGTAACTTCAGATAGATTCATCCCCTCGTAGTTCCTGTTCACCTGGGCTTTTGACTGCTCCAGGAAGGTCGTCTTCCCAGCATTGTCCAGGCCCAGGATCAGGATGCAGTACTCATCCTTCTGGAACATGTACTCGTACAGCCCCGACAGCAGCATGTACATCCTGCTCCTGCCTGGCTCTCAGAGCCCATGCTGTACTCCTGTACTCCTCGCCCTGCTGACTCGCCACTGACCTCGCGCAACGCCTGACCTCAGTGAGGATTCTTTGGGCATCTAAACAACAACATCAGCAACAAAGGTAAATTGACTTTAAGAGTGAAAGAAGACCAGAAGGACAGCAAGATTTAGGGTTGATGCAACCCAGACTTCCAGCTCTGCTTTCTGTTATGTTTGCTGTTCCCTCTTGCCTTGTCAATCCTCTGCTTCAGACTTTCCTACCTTCTGTTCTGAAGCTGCCTTATACAGCTCGGTGCCTGGAACACAGTGTACCCACCGTGCAAAATAAACATCATGAGACGTGCTAGCCTGCACACGGTTCTTGCTACATGTTCTAAGTGCATTGATTCATTTACGCTTTGTCACAGTCCTGGTAGACAGTGTAGTCCTTTGAAAGATACATTCACAAATTCTTTGAGATACCGCCCTTCAACAGGTGGGATCTAATTCCCTTCCTCTTGAATGTGGTTTGAACTTAATGAGTTGTTTCTAATGGGTACAGTAGAGCTACTGTGGTCACGTGCAACATTGGCTCCTAGGTCATAAAAGGGCTCTGCTTCCACCTTGCCTGCTCCTTCTTTTTCTCTTGCTCCCAGCCTCTCAGTTCTTAAGGACTCTCAGTTCTCAAGTGCACAGGATGAAGTCTATTGACAATTTCAAAGTGATATTGCCAGCAGATCCCCAGCACTAAGGAAGATGGGGAATGGCTTCAGCCCCTCTTGGCAGCTTGACTACAACCTCTTGAGGGATCTTGAGCCAGGACCACCCAGCTCTAAGGATTCCTGATCCGTAGAAATGAACAGAGATAATAAATACTTGTAAGCTGCTAAGTTTTGACTTATTTGTTCCAAGGCAATAAATAACTCATGTGGTCCCCATTTTATGGTCCCCATTTTACAGCCACAGATCTCGGAAGTAGTGAAGGCAGGTTGGAGACCCACGCAGTCTGATTGCTGAGTTCATTCTTAGCCCCTGGGATACATAGTCTGGATATCATGGCAATTTGTGTACTGCTGAGTTTATTTGAATTCCTTTAATGTTGCTCAACATTTCTGGGTGGGTGAGTAATTTCAGTAGGAATGAAATGAATAATTAATGCTGTGTTAAGAATTGCTTTATATGTAGTTAAAAATAATGTTTATATGTCATCTGGCATTTGTGTCTTAAATTTATGCTCAGAATATAGACGTGAGAGGTAACTCATAGTTTTATGAAGAGTAAGGAAGCCCTGGTCCATCATGTGCAGGGAGACTTACATTTGAATTCTATGCAGACACACAGCTTCTACTAATTGAAATCATGGTGAAAAGACAGAGTTACACATTAGAAGAATACAACCTCATAAATCTTGCTTAGCACAGTTCTGCTTAGTCTGGTGTTGGGGAATTTCTTTCAATGTCAAGATTAGATTCAATTATGTTTCTTTTGTTCTGAATTCATCTAGGTTTTGGTTCCTGTATCATGGCTTATTCATCTTGGTCAGGTCCCCACATCACTTTTCCTTCCTTATTTTCGAATCTGTCAGTTTCCCACAGAGTAGTAGCTAAAGAGAGATAGAGGTCCGAAGTATGCTAGCTCCAGTCTCTCCATTCTCTTTACTTTTTTTTTTGACCCTCAGTTGGGCAGGGACCACAAGGACTGCCCATGAGACCCCAGAGGAGCATGTGACAGTCTCTTGTATTATATTGGAATTATCCCAATTTTCTAAAGAATATGAGTCCAGAGGAGAAGACAATGCCTGAAGCCACCCAAACAGTGAAGGGCAGGGCCTCCTGGTGTGGCTGTCTTCCACCTGCTTTGCTGTGTTTAGAATTTGATTCCCAATCTTATTTGAGGATAGGACGATTCTTTACTTGACCATGGGAAGTGGCCTCTACAATATCTATCTTGCGTCCCTTTTATCATGGTGATTCTGCTCTCTTCTCTCCCTAATGATTAGAAGCTCTTGGTCATAGAAAAATGGGAACAGTGCCTTGCCTAGAGCATAGCTTAGGTGATGCTTCTGGTAAGTGGGAGACAGAAGATAGATGGATCGAAGAGTAAGTGGAGGATGGATGAGAGGACAATAAATAGTAAATTTCTCTGCTAAAATTTTCCTTGTTAGCTATGCACTGAAACAAGAAAAAAAATCTTAAGAGTGAGATAAGTTCAAAACTGGTATTTTAGTTTAAATAAAAGTTGCCTGGAGAATAAAGTTCAGTATGAAAAAAATTATTTTGCAATGAATTTTTCAGTATTTGATCTATTAATGAAATTTTAAAGTAGATGTAATTATTGTGTTACTCAAAACAACATACAACTTAAAGCACAAACTATTTCTTACCTAGACATAAACCTTGATTTAGGAAATCAACGATATTTTAATCTTTTATTTTTTATCTTATCTATCTATCATCTATCTTCTTTTTTCTTTTTTGACCCTCTCTCCTTCTTCCCCCTCCTCTTTCTTATTTTCTTCTTCTTTTCCACTTCCTTTTCTTCCTTTTCTCCTTCTCCTCTTTCTCCTTCTTTGTTTTCTCCTCCTCTTCCTTCTTCTTCCTCTTCCTCATCTATATATCTATCATTTTGTTTTTGTGTTTTTGGAAATGCTGGGAATGATTCATATTTTGCCTTATTTCAAAGAATGAGAAGTTGTTCACCACTAAATAATGGGCAAAATATAACTATGTGCATGGTTGTTAACCATGAGGTGTTTTAGAGTCCTGATAAAGTTACTTTCCAGCACCATTGAACAAGTTACAATGCATCAGATTAGATATGTACAAATGAATGCATTTAGAGTGAAACCAGCAATAAAAGACAATATTCTATAACAACAACAACAATAAAAATCTAAGTTGGATGTAGGGTGAGATGGAAACTGTTGAATTCCAGTGGCTGCAGACAATGAAGACATGGACCTTGGCTTTGTCCATCCAAGTCTGGGCCAGTGAACAGAGAATCATCTCCAAGGACTTAGATTTTGATAGTATTATAGACATGCACTTTTACCTATAAAAGTATGTTCTCATTAACACTTTTTTTTTTTTTGTGGCACTGGGGATTGAACTCATGACCTCACACTTACCGGGCAGGCACTTAGGCCACTGAGCTAAATCCCCAGCCCTTGTCTTTTTGAGACAGGGTCTCACTATGCCGTTCAGGCTGGCCTTGAGCTCACTTTGTAGCCCAGGCTGGTCTCGAACTCACAACGATCCTCCTGTCTCAGCCTCCTGAGTGCTGGGATTACAGGCGTGAGCCTCCACACCGGGCTTCTCATTAACACTTAATTGACACTGAAACCCAGTATTTATCGAATGCCCAGGACACTATGTAACACAAACAAGGCAGTCATTCAAAGGGAATAGCACAGTGAGCCATGAATCTAATCTCTCTGACTTCACCTTCTGCAGCATCTTTTGTTTTGTCAACCACAGAAAGCTCTCTTTACATCAAAGCCACCAGGATCATCTCTGTGTTTTAAGGTTCACTGGCTTGGTAATTATAACTGCAAGGTCCTTTTTGCCAAGATGCATGACATTAATATGGGTGTAACAGTGCAACACGAATCCAAGGAGGAGAGATTCTATGTACACAGTGTTTAAACTAGAAAGCAGAAGATTCAAGATGCTAATTGAGGTCTAATAAGCTTCGAAGTTTACATTTATGATACCATCGATTCACTCTTCATGGGTTAAACTAAGGAAAATGTATTAGAAAATAATATAGCATGCCAAATAGATTATGAATAATTGTTTCCATGCATGAAGATACCCAGTAAATGTTTGCTGAATAGAAGAATGAATAATTTTTAATAAAACTGCTCAAATATTTTTAAACAATATTTTTGATTGTGGATCAAGCAAAATGCATTTGAGGGATGTTTTTGGCCTGTGGACATACAATTTATGATGTTTGCCAGAGGGAATGGCCACAATAATTTAGCATGGAAGTTATTCAGACATGTGTTATCAATCTTGTACAGGATTTGAGAAAACTCAATAGCATTCATAGTATATCTAACTTGAGTAGTACCTATTCTGGTTAAGCTGATGTTTCAGCAATTCAGATGATTTTAAATATATTCTTTCTCAAACTAAAAGAATGTCCAAGTGACTTATTCTCTCTCTTTTTAAATGAAAAAAATCTGCTTATTTAAAAAAAAGCAATGTGTCTTAATAACCCTCTAGTTGGTAAGTGCAGATGGCACTTAGCTCTTTCACAGTGATGTTTTATGTGTTGTTTAATCATAACAAGCTCTCTCCTCACAGAAGGACCACAGAAGCTATATGAAGGGGTCACTTCAGGTTAGTTCTCAATGTCCCTACTCTATGAAGCATAAAAAAACCTTTCTGTCAAACATTTAAATTCATGACACTCAGTACTTTGTAGATGAAAAGAAAAATATTTGACAACTCCAGTCAATGAATCATTAAAATATTTCTTAGACTAAAGATCAGTATAAAAATGATGAAGCACATTTCACAAGGCATCATTGGGACCACAGGCAGAAGTTCATGATGAAAAGATGTCAATTATAAAACTTTACATAATCAGATACTACAGTGTAAGTTACCCAAACTCATCCCTGATATAATTATGTGCACAACTATTTCAATTGAATTTCAGTGGCTGTCTAGACAGACTGGTAGAATTTCTTGATGTGTAATTTAATTAAACAGATTTTTAAAAAGCTTCAAAAACAGCAAAAACACTGATGGTTTTTTGTTCTTGTTTTTGAAGTGGTGGTTTAGAGAAAAAGAAGAAGATGGAGGAAAAAATACCCATTTCAGAAACCAGATATTGAATTAAAAAAGCACCGAGAGAAAGAGAGGGATAAAGAACATGGCTAGGAGCTGTTATATCTGTAAAACCACTTTTAGGGATTATTCTGTAACAAAAACTGCAAACTGAGTCTATATTAGATTTCTGTTTGATTGTAAGTAACATAGATCTTTTCAAACCTGGCTTTTCTCTTACTTATTCATTGTCTCATGGTTTCAGGGCTGTCTTTTCTGCTGCCCTTCCAAGAAAAATGTTTCTGCAATTATGCCTTTTCTTTTAGCTTTTAGTTTACTAGAGTACTTTCAAATAAAAATCTCACATTTTATAGTGTGGTATAAATATGGACCCATTAAGAAAGCAATCCCAGCTTCAATTTGGAGTCTGGAAGAATTCAGACAGCTATGAAGTCTGCATAAAAAAAATCAGTTAAAGCATAAGTTTTTATAGTAGAGATGCCCAGGTTCGCAACTCAAATGGAATGGCATGGGCAAGGCCCTTCCTTATAGTTTGTCCCTCAGATGGAGCCATTAATCCCCTTTTCCCAGCGTGTGAGCCACTGAGCCTCCGTACTTGAATCTTGGTTCTCAGTGTCTGTTGTGACCAACTAAGTGTGAAACAAATGGAGTTTCTGGTAAAATCTAGCTTAAGAACTGTTGTAAAGTATTTTGCCCTAATCAGTAAAATTCCTAATTGTTAATTCCATCCCATTGGACCAGGAAAAATAGGTATGGACACCCAAAATTCTGTGATATTGCGAGAGACGGTGCAGATCCTTCTCTACATTGATGTGTTCCTATTGTAGATATATGTCACCAATTGGCTGAGATTTTATTTGCTCAATTCAGCAGGAAATCACGAAAGCTGGCAACAATCCACTTCCTTGGTGCTGGTGGCTCCAGGCTTTTAGGGCCCATGCTCTCAGCCCCTTAGAGTTACTGTTCTGAGTGTTGAATACTGGTGTCTTAACTCTTAGTGCTGTGGCTCTGAGTGATACAGTTCTTGGTGGCTCTTAACCATCTCTGTTAACTCCTCAGCAGCCGGGGCTCTTAGCCTCCTTGGCACCTTTCTGGAGATCTTCCTGAAGCTTCTGTGGCTTCTCTGGGGAATACTCTGCAGACGACTGCAGGTCTCTAAAGGTCACTAATTATAGGTCACTGTAGATCTCTACAGGTCTCAGAGCTCTTGGCTCTTTGCTGCTCTGTTGCTCTTTGGAAATCTTTAGGGCTAGTAGCCCCTAGTGTTACCAACACTTTTGCAACCTGCTCAGCCCATTCTACCTAAGGTGAGAATCATGAGTAGGTAATAGAACCACCTGATGAGGTTTCTACTGGGACCTGTGCTGCCGCACAGCGGGTTATACATTGGAGGGAGCCCTATGGGAATGACCTGAGGTGAAATGCGAAAGCCTATTACTCATGTATGGGAAGAGTGGTTTCTGCATTTTTGTTTATTTATTTGAAGATTTTCAAGTAGCAAGGGGCTGGGTCATCTGGAGGTCACAGGGAAGAGTCAGATGGAACGGCTGCAGGTTGGAGTCATCTGAGATAGGTTCATGTTTCATCCTGCAGTGGCCTATGCAAGTATCTCCCAGCACTGCCACAGATCACTAAGAAACCTCAGCTGTCAGAGTGACAGCTCCGTGGAACTTGGGAAAGAGTGGCCAACCGACTGACAGCCCCATCTTTTCAGCAGAAATGGTGGGATTGAAGTCATTGTTGTGTTACTTTGGAGGAGTGTCCCAGTAGGGTGACAGTGTTGATTATGGACCATTGGCACTTTGGGATTTTGGGGATATCAGCGATGGGCACCAGCGCCTCCTAGGTCTTTGGCTTGTCTGGCCCCTCCTGACAAGAGAAGTGGTAGCAATCTGGGTGCCTGGCAGTTTGGCCTCTGTCTGCCTCTGAAGCAATTGCAGAGGTAGCTGTCATCCAGATCACATCCCCTTCTGGCTGTAAGAGGGAAAAGTGAAGGTCAGCATTCCCCTCTTTTTTCCTATCTCAGGTGCACTTCCTCACACTCTCTGGGTTGTTTTAATTATGGTGGAAGGTTGGTGGTGCCCTGGAGTAAACTTGGGGCCCCATGCATTTAGGCAGGAGTTCTGCCACCAAGCTACAACCCCATCCCTTGATTTAATCTTGAAAGTGACCTGGCATCACATGGTATGCAGGACAGGAAATGCAAAGTGGGGACTGGGGAGCATATGATGGAAGGAAAAGCTTGTCATTTCTGAGACTAGGTCATAAGAAACCCTTAGCTTCGGTCCGAATCTTCTCTCATTATCTTAGAGAATCTAGCTACCATTTAAATGGGCTATTTTGCAACTACTGTACTGTGAGAAAAACCCATAGTCACATCCTGTCTCATGACTTTATCTATTATGAGAACTGCTAAATATATAAATTGGCCAGAATATCTCCTTTGAGACTTACAATCAGGTACCTGCCTGTTCTCCTCACATCTCTGTTTGAAAGCCCTACAGAAACCAGAGTCCTAACATTTGATTAACACTTGATTGAACACTTGATTTTCAGTCTCCCTAAAGCTCTCCCTCTGCCATTTTCCCATGTTAGGAATGGGTTCCACCATCTATTCAGTGCTGAAGCCAAAATCTAAGGGTTGGCCTTGATTTCTCCTTCCTTCAAACCTCACAAATGATCCATCCATAAACATGACTGATTTGGGACCCATGATGTACCTTTTTTCCAGCTTTCTCTATTCTCATCATCTACATTGTCATCTCTTTCATGAGTCTCTTTAATATCCTGCCTGCCTTTTTTCCTGACACGCTATCCATCCTCTACTCATCAGCTAAGGGAATATTTTAAAAATGTAAGTCGTATCTTCCTGTGCATAAATCCTTGAATGGCGATCCTTGGATGTCTTGCTATGGCATTTGCATACAATCCAAATCACAATATGTGCCTGTGTGACCCTGTAAGGTCTTCCACAGGCTGGTCTTGTGTCCCTTCTTGCTCCTCATATCCAGCATATACAGCCTTTATCACCTAGGGAGTTGGCAATGACTGTTCTCTACCTGGACCACTCCCATCTCTGCACCTTCTCAGCTTAAATGTCTGGGAGGGCTCTCATCAGCACCCCATCTAAACTACTTTTGTTCAGTACTCTCAGTCACAGCATCCTGTTTGCTTAGTGTTGTGTCTGTGACCTCTGTAATTATTTTGGGTGTGTGTTTTATATTTGCATACTTATTCTCTGTATCTCTACAGCATTCTTTAAGTATCACAAATATACAACCCATACCTATTTTATATTCACTCATGTTTCCTTGACACCTAACCTGGTGCCTGGCTCATATGACATGCTCAGTTAATTATTCTGTTGAATTCCTTATCATTGCCAATCAGGGAATCTCCAGAAAATTATTTTTAAGGTATTGAATAAAGCATGGTATTTTAACCCCTCTTGTTCTGTTTTTAACTTGCCTGTCATTAGCCTAGCAGTTAAGGAAGGGTGAATTTGATGAGCTCAAAAAAAAAACCAAAAACCAAAAACCAAACAAAAACACTGCATTGTTAAAAAAAAGTAAAGTGGGAGAAACAAACAGTATTATTATGGCATGGAAATTATACTGTATGTAGAATTGTAAGTCCACTTTATTTCTCTATGAAGAAAAAGTACTATGAGGAACAAAAATGGCAATCAATTAGCCTAGATCAAGAAAACCAAAGCTGAGAAACAGAGGAACTGAGGCCAATGAAAAATCCATGTAGCAGTTAAGAAATTGGTACAATACTGAACCACTATGAAAACTGCAGTTACTTGGAAATTAAGAAACACGCTGGGCCTGGTGGCTCACACCTGTAATCCCAGCACTTGGAAGGCTGAGACAGAAGGATTGTTGTGAGTTCAAGACCAGCCTGGGTTGCAAAATGAGCTCAAGGCCAGCCTGAGCAGCATAGTGAGACCCTGTCTCAAAAAAACAAGGACCGGGGATTTAGCTCAGTGGTGTAAGCGCCTGCCTGGCAAGCGCGAGGTGGTGAATATGATCCTTAGTGGTGGGGTGGGAATTAAGAAACACATGTGTCATGAGCAGGGAGGGTATTTACTTGGTTTTCAACCCTTGAAAGAGTCAGTCTGAATTGGAGGTGGGTGACTTTGTGTCCAGCACATGTGACATATTCAAGTTTTCCACAACATGGATATAATACAATTGTTAATGTTAACTACCGGACTTCATATTCC